>AWOL01S0072775.1:52411-63823 GCA_000715115.1 Nicotiana otophora | reverse complement strand
CCCCGGTCGCCCCTCCCGCCTTTTTCTTTTTGTGCTTTAGAGAAAAGGTTGGTTCTAAGTTTTAAGATGAAATAAGTGATTTGTAAGAGACTGACGTGACAAAATTTGGTTAAAGAATAGAGTAACCATTTCCCGTCCAACTTTACGTAAAAGATAGGGTGAAAATCATTTTCCCTCCAATATTTCGATTATCTTTGAACAATTCACATTTTCTCTTATATCATACAGAACGTCTATTGCATAGCCTATGCCCGACTCTAAGTAATATTTTTTATTATATTTATATTTTTCACCTAGGTGCTTTAGCTATAATTTGAGAAAACTACATTAGTGTCTTGTGTTAATTACCTGACTTTTTCAATTAATAGAAAAAACTTCACTAATTTCTTGAATGGTGACAATAGCAATGCAGTTCTCCTTCCAAATTTTTATTTTTATTCCAGTTTCTCAACTTTTTGATAGTAGAACTTTACCTAATATTTAAGACTTTGAATTAAAAATTAAAACCTTCATATATGTTAATAAAGTTTTTCTTACAAAAAGAACCAAGGTAGAGTATTGTAACACATTGCTAATATTTGTTAACTACTTAACTTGAAGTAATCCATACCATTATAAATAAATATTACTTGCAAGTGTCCGCCGTGAAGCTAAAGGTATTATGCGTTGTAGAGAAAGATGGTCTAAGTTTTCTTATATTTGGATTTCTATTTTATAACCCAAACAAATTAGAAATTTAATTATTAAATCAGGTTCAAAATAAACAGAGTTTCTTATCTAGACAATAAACAACTACTCAAGAAATTCTTTTATTCTAGCAATATTAAATTTATCTGCATGGAGATATTGCTTCTACGTACTTAGAGACTAGTCAGATAAAACTCTTGCATAAGCTATACAATAAACCAAGAAAAAAAACGTGGATAAGAGATTACCCCATTAGTGTTCTTTGATGTGAAAGTATCCCAAAAATAGATTATTTCAACTAAAGTTTCTGTTACGATACCAAAAGACCTAACAGTATGAGTCATACTTCATACAATATAAGTCATACCATTCTATTTACTTTATTTACGGTATGATTCATACTTCTTTACGAGGAAGTAAAATCAAAAATCTAAGTATATTAGTGGCTCAATAGATGCAACCACGCTATGGAGGATTTTCTTTGCTCTCAACCAAGTAATTTAAAAATCTCCCACTATACTATCAACTTGTGTATCTCCATTGTGTCTATTTCATTTCTTCATTTTTTTTTGATAGGTATGACCTGCTTTCCTTACAAATTAAAAAAAAACTTTCATGGATTAAAATGAAATAGATGCACAACAAAGTGTTATCTTCTGGAACTCTCTTGATTCAAAATTACTCGATCTCTTTCAGTCTTGCAAAACCTATTTCAAAGTTTGGACTAACACGAATACCTTATACATGAATGACTTTTAATGCATTTTAAAGCAGTGTTCGATATTGTTCACCTGCAACAAAATCATCAAGACATGACGACAATGTTCCTTCATCCCAACCTTGTTTCATAGAGATTTGGTGCACTAGATTTATTGAGTCTTTCTTTTATTTATTGTTGACTTCTATGTTAAAAAAGAATAATAACATGTTAGGATTTTCGATTTAATAAAATATTTTGTAGTTACCAACAAGGAACAAGTATTGAAGATCGTAGCTTATGAGCCAGACTCGAATGTTAGTGTTAAAAAGCAAATAATACCATCAATCTTGTTATTATTTTTCATGTAAGTTGACCTATACAAAAGGAATCTTTGAGCTATGTGCCTCCATCAACGATTAACTATGTCTAAATTCAAAATTAGCAACAACATCAACTCAATAGTAATCCCACTAGTGAGTCTGGGGAGGGTAGAGTGTACGCAGACCTTACCCCTATCCGGGGTAGAAAGGTTGTTTCCGGGAGACCCTCGGCTCAGAAACAAAAGATCTGTAACAACACAGAAACCAGACAAATAGAATCAGCACCGTAAGAGACAACAAATACGTGGAAGGGCAATAAGTATGTCGATAATAAAATTGAAAAATAAATAAATTATGAAAATAAAAATCGTGTGATGAACAACAACCGCTAGCAGACCTAGACCAAACTCTTTCAGACTAGCTGGAAAAATGCTCAACTACCCCCTAACCTACAACCGTAATGCTCGACCTCCACACCTCCCTATCCAGGGCCATGTCCTCGGAAATCTGAAGTTGCGTAATGTCTTGCCTGATCACCTCGCTCCAATACTTCTTAGGTCGCCCTCTAGCTCTTCTCATACCTGTCAAAGTCAACCGTTCATACCTCCTAACTGGGGCCTCTAGGCTCCTCCTCCGCACGTGCCCGAACCATCTAAGCCTCGCGTCCCGCATCTTGATGTCCATGGGAGCCACGCCCACCCTCTCCCGAATAACTTCATTCCTAATCTTATCCAGCCTAGTGTGCCCACACATCCATCTCAACATCCTCATTTCGGCTACTTTCATCTTCTGGATATGAGAATTCTTTACTGGCCAACACCGAGCTCCATACAACATGGCCGGTCTAACCACCGCTCTATAGAACTTACCTTTTAAGTTTCAGTGGCACCTTCTTGTTGCACAGGACTCAGACGCTAACCTCCATTTCATCCACCCCACCCCGATACGGTGCGTGACATCCCCGTCGATCTCCATTAGCAGGATATATTAATTTTCTGCATCTATTTAGTTCTATTCAAGATTGTGTTTCAAGTTGTTCAATATTGAAAAGATTCATCATAATATCCTTTAACGCTAGACAAATTCTACCATAATTTCCTTCGTTATTTGGAACTCGACCATTTCAAAGACATATTTCGGATAGCTCCATCAACTTCAAGAAGATATAGCAGTGGATAACATATGAAATATACTTATCATATGTCATGTGGTTTAATAGAGAACATTTTGCTTCTCTAGCTGGTAAAGCTTGTAACTTGTAAAGGTAGGACAAGATCTTTGGGTCCCAACTTCTTCTTTTTTTCCTTTTTTATGAGAACCGTGGTATCTTGCCAGCTTGCACGCACCTCGACTAATTCATCCCAACCTTACATTTGAACTTTGATTAATGAGCCAATGCCCCATATTTAGAGGCAAAATTCATGGGGGGAGGGGACCTAAAAAATGGCATAAGCTGCTTTAGATCACAAACAATATATTCCTCAATGTACAAACACAACTTGAATGGTCATACATTCAAGACTCTATTTTTTCTCTTTCCTATCTGCTATAAACTCCTCTACATTTATTCATCTAGTATAAAGTATATGAATCATAATACAAGAGAAGTGTCGTTCATAAGAATAGTATCGTTGAGGTTCAGAGATTTATCAAGCTAAAGGACTTCACCATTCCTTATTCTCCCAACCACTCTTCTAATTTCGCCTCTTTATCAGCTTTAAATTCTTCAAAGTTTTCGGATAAAGACAGCAGTTGATCATGAGACATGCTTTTGTTTACCTGTTCTTGTTGTGTCTCATCAGCAGTTTGACTTGACAATCTTAAGTCTTCACTAGACGCCCGTCCAAGTGAGGAAGAGGAGCTCGCACCTGCAGCTAATAGCGTGTCATTTGAATGCATTACAGATGGCTCATCCTTGTCCGACAAAGATGGTTCGCTCTTTGCTGGTCGAGATTCTCCAGACTCTAACTGAGGCCACTTGAAATTACTAGCCTTCTGTTTTGCTGACCTGAAAACAGTTGAAAGATAACCGGCAGCCCTCTCATCGTCGTCTTCTGGACCTGTATTGCGACTCCAAGCAGCAGGACTCCAAGAGGTAGTTATACCCACTGGGAAACTTGAACGGGATCCGCTAATTAATCCTTTTTTTGGTTGCTTCTTTGAAATGACAGCTAGAGTATGTTTGAGATCTTTAATCATCTCGTTAGCAATCGGAAGGCCACACTCTTTCATTGACCCAATCACGATGATGGAATCCTCTAAGTCTTCTGTGTGCAGAATCATTTCGCGGGATTTCTCCTCAATATTGTTTTTGAGATTTACAAGGTTGGGTGCTGCTTTCTGGGTATGTTGTTGAATGTAGAAAAGCCCCACAGCAGGCTCGTTTGCAATGAACTTTATCATGTCCGCCAAGGATTCAGTTATCTCTACAAAGCCGTCCACTGTGGAAAATTCATGCATTTTTTTGAAGGCCAACGGTTCATCATCACTGGTGGGGCAAGAAAATAATAAGAGAGCTTCTTCTTAATGAATAATCCAGCAGTTGGAAATGGAAAATTTTCTAACATGTAAGAATGAGAAGAATCGAAGTTGGTGGTCAGAAAAAATAATTTGCAGATATATATGCAGGTATTAAATGTATCAAATGCCTATGGTGAATTTTCTTGTTAAAAGCAAGCATTTGATCCTTTTGATGTAATAAATTTAACCCAACTTTTGTGGGCAAAAGTAATTTTTTTTCCTTTCATTTCTCTGGTAAGCGGAGCAAATAAATATAGATCGGAGTTACAGTAAACATGGCCAGTTCAAATACACAGCAATCAGGCAGTTATATTAACTTCAATCCATAAGCCAACCTAATTTAAATTAGTCATAGGACATCCCTGATCTTTATGAATAAGTTGACCAGATTACTTAGTGGTTTGAATCACAAGCTGTGAAGTGCCATAATTTCTTTCCGACTGGGATTAGGGGAGTTATGATATGGAAGAAATCTCAAACGTAATAGGAAAAGTTATGGGGCACCAGTCTTCAATGGTCAGCAACAGAGACAAAAAGGAAGCTCTAAATATTTCTTATCTACAATAAAAAGTCATGCTAACTCAGGCTCTTTCTGCACACCAGAGGAAACATGAAATGCACTTTCCTGTCCCTAGCACGTAGCATTACAACTACCGGTTTTGCAGACAACTAATCATTCACCAACTCAAGATACCATGAACGCATGGGCATCATCGACATAGCATACTAGTCAGTTGCCACCAATGGAAAGGAGAGAGATGAGACTCTCCCATCAACACATTAACATAAGACAGATAAGCCCTATTCTGCTCAATCCAACGTCTAATCAAGCAAATAAAGCAGGAATTAAAGCAGCCCGGTGCACTAAGCTCCCGCTATGTGCGGGGTCCTGGGAAGGGCCGGACCACAAGGGTCTATTGTATGTAGTCTTACCCTGCATTTCTACAAGAGGTTGTTTCCACGACTTGAACCCGTGACCTCCTGGTCACATGGTAGCAACTTTACCAGTTACGCCAAGGCTCCCCTTCAAAGCAAGAATTAAAGAATATATGCAATTTTGATTGAGAGATTTAGGGGTAGCAACTAGACACATCCTGAAGAAAAAATGCATCAAAGAATGGAGTGGACTGGTAAGTAAGATCCAGAATTTAAGATCTATGATCCCGCAAAAGAAAGCAGAAAAGACAATACACATGCAATCTTGACATTCTTTTGACGGATCCAACTGATCTAAGGAACAAGTACACCTAAAAGAAGGAGGTTGTGAGATAAAACCACGGAAGACTTAAAGAAGCTACAGAAAAAAGACATGACGTGCCAGGTCACTTCAAGTTTCCTTTCCACATAAATAACCCCCAAAGTTATTTTCTTTACAACTTTCTATTTGCTGCACTCTTTTGTCTCCTTCAATATCAGCTAGTAACCTTCAGATCGGTTTCTCCCTTGCCAGTTTAGCTGATAGACCTAGTAATATGAATTACAGGCACTTCTAAGAGGAGATTAAGAATAAGACGTGAAAATAGACTGTGATTACCACATACCAAAACGCTGATGAGAGAAACCACAAGGACAATGAATTGAAATCAACTTGTCAAGGAAAAGAAATATAAAAGAAAACTGAAACAATACCAACCCCCCCCCCCCCCCCCCCAAACCATAGAGAAGAAAACTATCCTTCAAATCATCAGCTATACCATGACAGACAAAGGAATACAGGGTTCAATTAACCAAAGCATAAACAAGGCCCAAACAATTGTTTTATCTACCTCGAGAGCAATATATATTAATGTCTTGGTTCTTTCAATTTGAGCATAAATTACAGTCTCAAAACATCAGCAGCTTGAAACTTCATCAGAATAGCATTTGATTTGACTATTGCAATTTGACTTGTTTCCGTTTGTTATCATCCTATTTTTCTTTAGACATTCATAAGCTTTATATGCAGTTTCATATTTTTTATTATCTTGTAAGAACGTATTATCTATTCTTGGCACAACAACTAGCAATAACAGATAACTAATAGAATGCAACTTATGGTCTAATAGAAATCTCAATTAATTAAATACTTCCTAACCAAAAGGAAAAAGAGAGAAAAAGGATTATAGTTCCTAATTATTTTTTTTCACAAGTATCTTACTTGAACATAGATCATGTCCACCGAATACCGACAAGCTGATTTGAGTTTTGATAAAACACTATTATTTGCACAACCTGCAGAACAAAGTAGGTAACCATCAATTTAACATCCATAATTCATACTCCATTTGGTCAAATTTGCAAATATTTCCTTAAATATGCAGAGAGAAGAAACTGCAGGTGTTACATAACATGGTCATCGATTCAGCACAGCTAATTCTATTATTCCAGTTTTTGCAAGAATCCACTTAGAACTGTTCTGGAAAGAAAACAAGCTGAGGGTAAAGTGACCTAAAAGAAATCCTTCTACTTTGTTTGGACCTTAAATTCAAGGTTTTCTCTTTTTTCAGCAATAATAAGCTTTACCTAATTAAAAAACATAGTCAATTCAAGTACAAAAGAACCAACAACAACCCAGTGTAATCCCACAAAGTGTAGTCTGGGGAGGGCAGTGTGTATGCAGATCTTAACCCTACTTTATGAAGATAGAGAGGCGATTTTCGATAGACCCCGGCTCAAGGAAAAATGAAAAAGAAGCAGAAATAACAAGCAGTAACAACAACAAGAAGATAAGATGATAGAATAACCGAAGCGAAAGAAACAACATATAGTAAAAAAAAATTGCGGATAAGAAGATACAAAAATACGAGACTAATACTAATGCTACCGACATGAACCGTTTACTGATTCTAAATTAGTACCTTTTTAGATTACATTCTTGGTTTTTCCCCCTATCAATGCAAATCTATAGCCTGTAACAAAAAGAAAAAACCAAGATTCTATTTGACCTCGAGAAAACCTAAATTACCGCAAAAAACAAATGAACAGTACACCTCAATTAATCAATCAATCAACGAATATCCAACAAAATATAACAGAAATCCACTTCGCAAAAAACAATTTTTAGCTCAAATTTTCTATCAATTAGCCAATTAACGAATAAAACACAAGAATATTATCCTCCCCTCCCCTCCCCTTAAACTCCCATAGATAGCAGAATATATCAAAATAAAGTGTAAAATCATATAACTTACAGATCAAACTAGAAAAGAATAAGCTAATCTGAATCTTCCTTCAGCGCGTTGATGCAACAATTGTATATGTCTGTTTAATGTAGTTTTATTATCATATGTACAGAATTAGGTATTTGCCTGTACTTTCACGCAAGTGAAAACATCAGATTTTGAGACTTGACCAAAAAAGGACAGCTACTCCTCCTTTTCCTTTTTGGTCGTTGTTTCGATTACTGTTCTAAACTAGGATTTAGATTCAACGGCTTTTTAGTGTCCTTAAGATCCAAACCGTTGGTTAAGAATTGTCATCCAGACCCTATTTAGAAATTAGCCTGCATCCTGAATTTCAATTTTGATAAAAATATCCTGAATTATCTTCACGTTAAGGTTTTTAGTTTAAAATTTTCAGAACAAACTAAATAATGGATAATTTTTAAATAGCATCATTGAGAATGACTATTTGTATACTTGCCCCTTAAAATAAAATTTAACCTTATATACATATAATTTTAGGCGAAGGGTATTCTGCCGAGATAGGAGTTAGAAGTACAAGGTACAGCCCAAAAAAGCCTAATGTACAATAGACTATTTACTGAATGTCAATATGGCCCTGACTTTAATTCATTAGTACTGACTAAATACGAGGTAATATACTTGTTGTACCATAGACAAGGTGGGTTGCTCTGATGGTAAGCACCCTCCACTTCCAACCAAGAGGTTGTGAGTTCGAGTCACCCCAAGAGCAAGGTGGGGAGTTCTTGGAGGGAAGGATGCCGAGGGTCATTTTGGAAACAGCCTCTCTACCCCAGGGTAGGGGTAAGGTCTGCGTACACACTACCCTTCCCAGACCCCACTAGTGGGATTATACTGGGTTGTTGTTGTTGTATACTTATTGTACCACCAATTGTGTGATGGAACGATAAAATGTCTATTTGAAGTTAACCAATGTACTCAAACTTGGGAATGGAGTTTCTTTTGATATGTAACGTTTTATCATATTTGCACGTTAGCAGTGATATCTAACAATGTTATAAAGTATATACTATAAGTTTTAGTAGTACAAAAATGTTATTTTAGAAAACAGTTGTATATTGCATGCCAAAATCTATACAAACAAATGTACAATGTTAACATTTCCTTGTTTGTGTCCTTGTAATAAAAGATCTAGAGGTACATGCTACACTCACGAGGGGCAGAGAAGTTGACGAAGTAGCGAGTTAAATGAGAGGTTATATATTGTCAAAAGCGAGCCAATGAACTTCTCAGTTAATAAAGAACTTCTCTTGATGTGAGCAGAACTATTTATTTAAATTATTAAGAAAACAAGGTGAACATAATTGACTTTGATTAGCTTTGCCCTTTCTACCTAGAGATGTAAGGTAGCATATCTTCCATTCAATGCAAAAATAGAAAAAAGTTAAAAAAAAGAATTCTTAAGAAAGCAGCCATGTGATCAAGAGGTCACGGGTTCGAGCCGTGGAAACAACCTCTTGTAGAAATGCAGGGTAAGACTGCATACAATAGACCTTTATAGTCCGGCCCTTCCCCGGACCCGGCGCATAGCGGGCTGCCCTTTTTTTATTTATTTATTAAGAAAGCAGCCCTTCATTCCTGCTTTGAGAAGTAGATTGAAGGGCTTATCTTCTTCTGCTGAGAAGGTTAGGTATCTGATTTGTTGCTAGTAATAACTTTTTTCTGGTCAACTACGTACATCTCCATTTCTAACTTGTTACATATAATGGACTGAATCAGGATCTAAATTCTAGTTGTAAGAATGGATACGAGTTTCTTGCACTTTCTTACTTCAAAATAACATTATCTTTACTTCTTTCAGACTAGAAGATGATCAAGCTAAACGAGGTAATAACACATTAAAGTTCCACGAAGTTGGCAACATTTACAGTGCATAAGAAATTTTGCATTTTATCATAAGAAATTCCCTGACCCAAAAATGATGAGAACAAGGGAGATGAGAATCACAACATGTTGCAACATCATGAATTAAATTTCTATGCTCCTCCAGAATTAGATGAATCCATATTCTTCATCACCAACCCCGGGTTCTAGCTATCCTAATTCTAAAACTAAGATCTTCCAGGTTGCCTCTCCTTACTAGCAAGAAGAGAAACAAGCAACGCGGTAAGAAAACCCCCTTGCCTCCACATATAAACGCAGAAGTAAAGAATAGATCCTCAATCTGATGAGCTGAATGACAAGGATTATGAAGGTATAACATATACTAACAGAAGTAAATGAGGCATGTCAAGGTCATGTGTTCACAGGAAGGGTAAAGGGGCAAACTCTGAAAAGAGCATTAAAAAGTGACACCCAGACTAAGCAAACTGCTGCAAAATTGGGAAATGTTAGATTAATCTAAAACCCGGTTATAAATGCAAAACCACCACCATATTCTGCATAACTTATAGGATTAGTGTTACGGGCACTTTCTAAGTGCTAGAAAGTGCAACATGAGGCAAAACAACAACTCTTAGTTACAGCCACCTGCTCTACTCAGTGGATCAGAATTATATGCAAATAGTAAAAATGTAAGTGGATGCAAATGCGTCAGCTGTAGAGATATACAGAAAATGAAATACCACTGCCAATATATTATCAAGCAGCAGAAAAAAACAGTCTACTCTGTAGACCTATTAAGAATACTCATATGAACCCTCCGAATGTTGGGCTCAGATGGAGTAGAATGGATATAAAGGATTCATATATTGCTGACCGCGCCTACTTGGGGTTTGAAGTGTAGTTTCTATTGTTATTGTTGGTGGTTCTTTTCTCTATCTCTATCCAGCCCTCTCCCTCACTGTCTAATAAAGAAAAACTGAGGACGAGGGTTTCTAAGAGAAGTACAGATAAGAAATAATGGAGAAGTAATGCACCACCACACCTAGAGGACTTAAAATTCTCAAATATTTCAACTTTCATCTAAGTCCCCGGAGAAGACACCACTGGATGGATTCAGTAATACATATCAAGCGAGGACTCCATTCTGACAGAAAGATACGTTCTTGCAATTCAACTTCAGGAGAGTTTAGAGTGCGAAGACCTCCCATCAAAACGAGTTAGAGAGCTTAATTACAGACCCAAGGAATCATGGTCAAAACCTGATTGCCAAAAGCAACAGATTTCAATTCAATACAAAAAAACAAAAACAAAAACAAAAACTGAGCTTGTAATCTTTACTTTTCAGAACCACATGAGTCCTTCAATAATGCTAGAATAATTAAGTTAAACCTACACATGACATAATTCCAACTAGTTGGAGCAGGACTCTTGGCACTTTGAGCAACTTGAACTCCAAACTCATGTAAGGAGGGAGAAGTGAACAGAACCACATTGTCTATAAAACTGGAACTTTTACCAAGTATAACATCTTGCCAACAAGATACAGCTTATAACAAGATAAGTTCTGTAATGCTACATACATACAACTACTATCTAGTTCAAAAATCATAGATATCCAGCATCATACTGATATTTACCAACAAAATCAAACTATACTCAACATTTACCAAAACTACACTGACATCATTTTATAGATTAAGAAAAACACACACACCAAAAAGAAAGGTGTGAATGCAAAACTTTCAATACCTTCAATTAACACTATAGAAAATCATTCCTCAACTATAGAAATAAGCTAAGCTCCTTTTTGTAGGACTGCGAAATCCAACTGGGGCCAACCCTTAGTACCAACCGCAACCTTCGAAACTCAGGATAATGGGCTAACCCTTCTACCTTCCTCCACTTAAATACAAAACTTACTTAGCATGGTAAGCTATGGGGTAAAAAGCTCCAATTTTTAATCAATCATCCTCATCACTTTCATCACTAAAATAACCCTTCCTCTTTTTCTCCCTCCTTTTCTCCTTCTTAAATTCTTCATTATCATCTCCCTTCAATAACCTCTCTTCTGCTCCTCTATCCACCACAGAAGCCCAATTCTCATCATCAAAACCCTCTCCACCTTCCTCCTCCCACTCCTCCTCCTCCTCCCACTCCCCACCTCCACCACCACCCTTCC
>AWOL01S0072775.1:24288-41133 GCA_000715115.1 Nicotiana otophora | reverse complement strand
TTGGGATATATACTATTAACTATGAATTTTGGTTTGGATATAATATTTATTATGGAATAATTGTTTACTCAATTTTAATAAAGTTTTAAATAGATTATATATTCGTTTGTGTCCTTTACTTATATAGTAGATGATTTAGTGCATAGAGTATAGCTTATATACGGAAGATTAAATCATCGGTTCTTATAAGTATAAAGATCATGTTCACAATCTAATGATGGAATTGGACAAATCATCAGGAATGATTGTAGCACAAGATTAAATATAATTTATCTTGATTATGGGAATGGTTTAATTCCGGCTTCTTGTGCTAGTACATTTTGTATGTATTGAACGGACCAAGTAGAGATAAGTATTTTATACTTACTTAATAAACTAAACTCTCTAGCCATTAAATATACTTATACTCTTAATCTTGATATAATTATTATTAGCTGTGTATATTATTATTGTTTTGATTTATTAAAAGGCGAGATCTTTTCGTGGGTCAATAGGCCTGGTAAATTAGATAATAATAATATACATTGGCGAAGTAATAGTTAGTTGATGGAATCCATATCTCGGTCTAGAGATTGATGATACACCTTTATGAAAGCTTATAAGTTTTCATGTGTAAACCCTACAGGTGAATTTTATATCCGTCACATGAAATAAGTTAAGCAAAAGTCTAAAGGAAATAATCAATGAATTAAATTGTCAGTAATTTAATTTATTTGATTAGTATCTGAATCTTAACATGGGGAGTTAAATAAGGTTTAATTGAAGAATTTCGAAATTGAACTGTGTAGTGCAGTTACGAATTTTTAGTGGAATAATTCGTAATTTATTATGGTAGTATTAATTCGGATATTTCGAATTAAGTCTATAATAGGAAGCCTCGTTAATTAAATAATGTGGTCCCTGATGTGCCCGAATAATTAAGAATTAAATGAAATTCTATTTCTTGGTGGAAAAGGAAGACCCTACAGGTTTAGGAAAAAGGATTTAAACCCTAAAACATGTGGCTATATAAAGGGGTCTTATTCCATAAGGAGGCTATGGGTTTTATTACACGAATTTCCTGGGAGAAACTCGCCCATACGAGTTTCGCTAATTCCGGGCATTATTCGGGTCACATAGCAGAAGACCGTGGAACTGGAAGATGATCTCGTGGATGGTTTTTACTCATGCTTGAAGGTCTTTTCGCGATCGTCGTCACGTTTTAAGAGATAAGTATCGATTTTATGTTCGATTAAAATCTGTGATTATGTGTTGTTTATATTACATGCAAGTGATCCTGGCTATTTACTTCCGTTGTTTATACCTGTGTTCCATCATGAAATATATCCAAAATCACATGAAAAGAGATTATCTTAAAAGATTTAAAATTTCTGACATCAATCCGAAACTAAGCTACGAATGGAGCACAATGAAAATAGAAGCTGAAGACTTTAACAGGTGTTGGTGGACACGCCTATGATAAGGGTCGAGTTAGCACTACTCGTCGTCTCTATATAGATTTTCGGAATTTCAAACAGGACTTGACGGAGAAAGTTTTTCGAAACAGATGCACTAGCGTCTAATCGCCTAACTAGACAGGTTGTCACAACTGCCTTTCAAATATGTCCTAAAAGGAGAAAGTTTTTCAACTTGCTAATTAACGTTGGCTGCTAAATTCAAGTCTTCGAAACCCCATAACATAAGAAAGTGGAAATCGATATTGACTGTTCTAACTTGTTCCAATCCTCACGACGATGAAATCTTTTCGCATGACGCACAAATATTAAAAGGAAAACTTAAACTTAGATTGAGCGCAATAACTATGTGAGGACATATATAAGAATGTCTATCCAAAGTTATAAGCATGTTTGGCCAAGCTTCTCAAGAGGTCAATTTTTTTTTATTTTGTTTTTCCTAACTTGAAATGTTTGGCCAAACTTTTTGGGGGAAAGTGCTTTTGGGGAGAAGCAGAAGCAATTTCTGAGAAGCAAAAAAAAGTAACTTCTTCTCAAAAGCAAAAGTAGTTTGGACTTTTTTTTAACCAAAAATACCCTTAACAAAATATAGTATATACCAAAATAACCGTTAAACCTAATACTTAGGATATTAACGTATAAATATTTCTTATTATTTTTAGGATTGCTTTCTAGTATATAGTGACTTTAGGGGAGTGCTTTTTATATTTGTTGAATGATTTTTAATATATTTAACTTATATTAAAAGAATTAAGTACTTTTAAATTTTACTTAAATAAAATGAAAAGATTTAATTATTGTCTATAATAACAAATTTTTAAGATTATTTATTTACTTATAATATTAAATATTAAGTAAATCTATTCATGTCCTTATTCGTAATTTGATACTTAAGTACTTTCTGAAAAGTTTGACCAAATACAAATTATTGCTCAAAAGTGCTTTTCAGAGTGATTAACCAAACACAAATTGTTTCTCTCCAAAAAGTACTTTTTTCAAAAGCACTTTTGAAAAAAACACTTCTCAAGATAAGCTAGAGAACCAACTTGACCAAACAGGCTATTAGTGTTGGATGCAATAAATTTGAATCAAACAGAATGAATATAGATCATTCATATAGTTGAATCCCGCTTAATTTGGGACTCTTAACGTAGTTGTTGATTGATTGATTGATTTATAACACTACTTCAACAGCTACATAAGGAGGAGAATGCTAAGCAATATAGATATCTATTGTCCGATTATCTTCTTAGATATCCGACAATAATATATGCATATTTTCTAAATGCCTTGTCTTCAGAATTTTATCACTTCTCACTGCAATCCAGAAAGATTGTCATTGTTTCACTCAAACGGTACAGTGGCAAAGAAAGTTTGGACAACAGGACAAGGCCAAGAATCCTCAGCAGCTGCTAAAGAGGCCATCTAACATGAGGATAGAGTAATATTTACAGACATCTGAATACCATGAAAAGCGTAATCAGAAATCATATTGAAGCGACCAAGTCTTCGGTCTTAGTCGTCTGCTGAGAAAGGGTGCCTCCAATCCACCTCTTGAGCATCTCTAAGGCAACGTTAGGTTGATCCATTGGAACCATGTGTCCAGCATCGTGAACCTGTTATAAGACACCAAAACAGTTAGCTCAAACATCCATCACTAGAAATTGAACAATAACATCGACAAAGAAAGGCACCTTCAGGAAACTCAGAGGCCCATGGCTTTTCAACAATCCAGCTTCAGAACTGTCAACTTCAAAAGGAACATCGGGAGATGCTACAAACTCTTTCTGACCACTCCATTCCATAGCCTGAACCCATCTTGAGTTACCTGGTAAAAGAGAGGCGTTATAATATCCGAAATATTTGTGTGAAAAGTTTCCATCATTAGGCTTAGAGTTGAGTCAAAGCTTACCAAGCCAGTTGCAAATAAGATCATATTCTCCAGCATAAACAAGCAACTTTATTCCATCCTCGAGCAAGGTTGGAATGCCAGCCTCAAGATTCCTCATCCAATCAACAAGCATGGCCTGGTACACAGTAGTGCTGCATGAGACAAACTCTATATCCTCAACTCCAAGAGCCTGCTTAACAGAGTGCATATTCAGCAATTTCTCCATGTTTGAGAAGTCATAGCAGAGTGCTCCAACGCATTTCTTTCTAATGTCGTAATGCTGCAGGTGAAAGCTCAATGGATCAGAAATATGGTTAATCAGTCATTTGTTCCAAACTTTGGAAGGCATGCCAATGACAATGTGACCTCTTGAGTAATTTAACATATTCAACATGAAATGATATGGAGTAGCGATTTAGAAGAAATAGATTTCTGGGATCATTTCTACTCTTTCTGAGGCTAGTAACACCTATTTCTCTACGAAGTACAGAATAAGTGTAATAGGCACTAGAATTAGTAGAAAACGGGAAACAGACAGAAAGGGCTGATAACTTACATTGATGTCAGCCCCAGCACGTGCACGAACAGCAGAGAATATAGAATTGCAAACAAAATAGGCAGCCAAGCAAGAGATTTTCCCATCAGTACCTAAAAGAATAAAAAAGACAGAGAAACTGAGAAGCAAAACAAAGTACAGAGAATTGATTTGCTGTGGTCAAAGAACATCCATTTACTTCATCAGCTCCTTCCCCTTTTCTTTTTCACCCAGGGAAAGCCCGAATGAGTCAAATGATATGGAGGAAAGAAAGATAGTAAACAGTAAATTAAATAATGTACCACAAAGGTTTATTGCAACTTCACAAACTGGAAGTATTTTGTTGATACGATCATGATCAGACTTTGAAATTAATCCCATGTCCAATGCATAGTCAGTATACGCAGCGTATTGTATTTTGGGATCTGTAAGCCCATTCCCAATGGCAAATCCCTGTTCAAATACTTTCAATGAAGTAAAGACACATGATTAAGGAAATAAGAATTCAATAACTGGGAAAATGAGGTACCTTTAAGTTTATATGTATTCCTTCTTTAGCCTTGTTTCCCTTGTGTACTCTAGCAGCAAAAGCAGGAATATAGTGCCCAGCATATGATTCTCCAGTTATGTAGAAGTCATTCTTTACAAGCTCAGGATGCTCTTCAAAGAAAGCCTACACCATTATTAATGATCATACCAACACAAACAAGTCAGGATCATATTATCTCTGTTACGCATCAATTTAGAAAAATGCTAACTGTGTCACATAGAAGAACGAATCTGAAATAGCCAATGTGTCACAAATGCTCAAGAGAATTCATACCACATTCGGCCTTCAGAATTTGCAAAGCAGAAAAATACAACAATAAAAGCAACATATAACAATATTTCCAACTAGAAATCTGTTGAAAAATTCATGTTCCGAATAGGTAATGTATAGTCTTAAGGCGGCTAAGCCAAGTTCTGCTAAATATTCTGGTTTAAAAGCTGTTATACATGCTAACAAAATGCATCATGAGGGAAATAACTGACCAACAAGTTACCCAGCCAAAATTCAGGGATCAGCTGCAGTTTGTAGTAAAAAACAGGAAAACCAGCCCATGAAGAAGGGTACTGAATACTGCAAAAAGGTTGAGGGACAGGGTTTTCTAGCAATGTGACCACATCTTTTGCCCCTAATGCATTTGGCAGATAAATGGAGTCAAAATATTTTAACGCCTCCATTTTTGTTGGGATCAGAACCCAGGCATCAACCAACTATCATTTCATAAGCACAATATAAGACTCAAGTCCTAGTATATGACATCTCTCCAATTATCTATATGGTAAAAGTATTAAGTGACCGTGTTTCTTTTGACAAGAGTGGGTTGCTCTAGTGGTGAGCACCCTCCACTTCCAACCAAGAGGTTGTGAGTTCGAGTCACCCCAAGAGCAAGGTGGGGAGTTCTTGGAGGGAGGGAGCCGAGGGTCTATCGGAAACAGCCTCTCTACCCCAGGGTAGGGGTAAGGTCTACGTACACACTACCCTCTCCTGACCCCACTAGTGGGATTATACTGGGTTGTTGTTGTTGTTGTTGTTTCTGTAAGGCTCGAGTTCTAGCATTAGAAATCAGCCTTTTGAGCTCCTGTAGACCTATTGTACTGTACCCCGTCTTTGTATCACATGTACACAGGTGATCAACACACAGACAAGAGAACTGACAAGCAAACCGCACTCTGAGAGTCCGAGCAATTACTTGAAAGGGATCCCAGACAACCCTTACTGGCACCAGTACTTTAATTTGTCACCACTCACCAGGTGGCCAATTCTAGACAGGTCAGCAAGGTGATAAACAGAGGTGTCTTAATCATCACAATATCATCCCGCACACAGGAGTGGGGATCAGCAAACACTTCTTTAATAACTGAGAAACTATTGTTTCCAGCATTGAAACTGTGGATAATGAGCCTGCCCCTGTACTTTCTTCAATTTTTTTCAGAACAGGATTCAAACTACTGACATGCGCCTACCACACATCCCATGTTCGCAATTGAAACCAAAGCTCTGGGGCACTGGAGATTAGCAAATAGGCTAGGTGATTATAAAGATATCATTCAAGAGTTCTCCTACTAATTCACGGTACTTTGTACAAACCCCTCCCTCCTTCCACAGTTGATCATAATAAGCTTGACTACTGACGTATATGTCAATACCACAGCCTCTGTGAGATAGAAAAGCTTCCATAATGACTACTTGAAAGGAGACCAAGGGGGTTTAGAAAGTATTTATCATTCTGTAAGCTACTGCAACAATAATGATTTTACTTAACAGAAAGGAATGCCATAAATGAATTTGTATTCTTGAGGATGTTCACAACCAGGACTGAAGTTGCTTCCACCCCTAGCTACATTCTTTATCCGTATTAAGGAAAAGTTTACATTCCTTTTTTTCCAGGTGAAATGTTTTATTGCCCTTTAGAAGCAGGACAAATTGTCCAGTGCAAGCCTCATGAATAACATACATGAAACTAGGAATTGATAGGTGAAGAAAATATAGGAAACCACCCATATCATTAAGTTAAACAATTGACTCTCTGTCATCATACGACAATGATTACAACGGTTGATTCCAGAGGAATAAATATGGTTCCAAGTTGCTTTAGGGGTTTAATTTCACACAGAACAAACCTGTAGGAAGTCATACAAGTCGTCGCTAACACCTGCTTCACTGTGACGGATGTCATGTCTGTCAGAACTGTAACTAAAGCCAGTACCTGTAGGTTGGTCCACATAGATAAGGTTTGATACCTGCAGAAATAACACGTCAACATCATTTCTCTAGGTTTGGAAAATCTATTAAGGTATTCTAGTGTCCTTGTAGGAGAAAAGGGAAAATCGATAATAAAAATGAAACATCTACTTTACAAGGAACAAATGTGGAACACAAGGCAAACTTGACACTCTAGGAGTCAGCAATAAAAGACCCAAACCACAAAAACCAAAACTCAAGATCTTATGGAACATAAAGCACTTTCCTCTCTGCATTCTTGAATTGCCGTGCAGGTAATTGTTTTCAGTAATGAGAAAAAAGAACGTTAAAACAGGCAGAAGCATGACATGGAATTAGGGAAGTGCAGTATCAGAGGTCTAATGAAAAAAACATGGCTAACATGTTTCCTATGCAAAGCAATAAGATTTCAGTAAAACACAAAGCTCCTTCCGGGAAAAAAAGTTTTCTTGCAGTCTGGTTGATGATAACTACATAAATGCTGAAAGTGTAACTATCTAAAGGCTAAAAAGGACATTTCTCCTGACAGATGTATCATGTGCAAGAAAGAAATGGTCCCCACAGATTTTCTTCACATTGATGAAGTATCAATTTGTGCCTTTGAATTGGCATTGCATTCATTTCAGGTTGATTACTGGTACATCTCGAAGAAGGATAATGGTGAAGCTTGGATTATCAAAGCTTAATCACAAACCAGTATCCTTATACTTATGATTCTTCGATTTTACACAACATTGAACTAGATATAGACATGTTATTAACTGTTTTATCTTGATTTCCTTCTTTTCAAAACTAAAAATGATAATAACAAAGAGGAACATCCACAACGAACAAGCTTTTTCGCTAATTGGCACTTTACAAATAAATTAGCAGGCTGCAAAACTACTTATCATGAAAACGACTGGATAAAGGACATACAAAAGATGTTGCCAATGCAAAATCTAATAATTTATACGCCCATGCACCATTATACTCTTAGCTTTCATGTACCGTTGAGTAAAAGCAAGAGAAAGTCTTATTCTATCGAGCTGAATCATCTACTAAAGAGCAAAGAAGGTAAATTGCTACTATTGCTTAAGCAAAGCTGTGTTTACATATCACAATAAACTGCTGTTAAATAGCATAAACCATTAAGACTATAAGGTGGTCTTAAAGATAGTCAATTACCTTGTCCCACCCATATTCATTCCGCACAAGTGACAAATTATTTGAAATAGAGAAAGGTCCATTTTCATAGAAAAGGGCCAACTCACTGCTGCAACCAGGCCCTCCACTCAACCAGATGACAACAGGATCGTCCTTACTACCGCGTGATTCAAAGAAGAAATAGAACAACCTACAAAATGAAAGATAACACAGTTTCAAGCTAAATAAGAGCCCAACCAACAATAAGAAGAAGCTAGTTGATACGTTAGACAGGAAGACGAAGATATAAAGCCTTATTACTCCGGAGATGTATATTTTGGTAAATGCTCACGAAAGACAAATATTTAAATGAAACAATGTTGCAGCATTCCTTTCAATTCTTACAACTGATTTGGAAACTTCTTAAGCGCACTGATTGAGTTAAACAGATAAGTGGTCAAACTGTAACAATCTGATGGTTCCCCACAAAAGCTACATGTAATGACATTTGAAGGTAAATAAATCAAGCAGACAGAACATTTCTCCATTAATCAACCAATCAAATAATTCCAAATTAATTGGGTTGACTAAATGAATACTCTTTAACAATTCTGCTATATTTAAATCCAATTTGTTGCAATATTAAATAAATGTCCTTTGAATTCATTTCCACACCAGTTACAACCGTTTTATTCGAATTTCCGAAGTGGAAAGTGAATTTGTAGGAGGATAGAGGAGAATGCAGGGGTGCACTGCACGATAGAAGACTACTGAGAACTTGGCTACATTCTGTAGACAACAAAAACCTATTACCCCAGTACACCACAATGCAATGCTGAATCCGACAGTATTTTAACATAAAAGAGAAAAGAAAAAATTGAAACTATAATTTGGTTGGATGCCTATGATAATGCAAATCGGAACAAGAATCACCAAAAACCAGGAAGTGTATGAAGCAACAAATATGGTACTAGTCCGGGAACATTTGACACCAGTTTGCTAATATCTTCACAATTTTCAAGATACTCTAATTCATTTCTTTGAAAAGAACATAGACATTAGGCCTAACTCAACATCAAAAGCTAGCTCATGAGGTGATTGATTGTTCATTCAATATATAAGGAGACAACAGTCCACTCTCTCCACCAATTTGGGACACTTTAATATTTCCACACGATGAGGCAGTGGACAACTGGAGTGTGGACAGCATAACTTGCGACCCCAACATGGAGAAACACAATGTCGACCTTACCCTACCACAACCTCAAAAACTAGCTCACGAGGTGAGGAACGGAGGATTGCTTGATACCATAGGAGACAACACTCCATTCCCTCAACCAATGTGACACTTCAACATTATGTGTTATTTTTATCGAGTTACCTTTTCTACAGTTATCGAAATATGTTTCTTACAATACTACATCGTACATACTCTAATAATTAAATCAAATCAACATCTTAAATTCCGTGTTCAACTAAACACTACCATAAAAATCGAGACAGAGATTGAAAAAAAAAACTTAACCTAGGGTTTGAAAAGGTACCTAGCAGCATGAGAATGCTTAATCTTATAATAACCGGCATGATGCCCCAAATCTTCAAAGGATATAACACTCGAATTCGTCAAATTAGCGTAATTAAATCGCTTCTCTACGATTCTAGAAGCAGCGGTGGGAAATGGATCCCGATCGACAATGTTATCGGATTCTTTCGGGAACAAATTGAGCTCGTGTATCAACTTCTCAGCTTGCTTCGATGCTAACTTCGAAGATATTGAAACCTTCGCGAATGATGAAGGAGAAAAAACAAGGAGAAGAACAAGAGAGAGAAAAGGGGAAAGTGAAAGCTTCATTTGCGCCATTTTTGGGGGTTGAAGCAAAGTGTGAGGAGAAATAAATATCCCAAATGTTTTTTCGTGCGAGAGAAGATTAGGAGTGAGCTAATGGTCCACGAAGAGTGCGCTTTCCAAGAAGCTGCTACCGACTCTTTTCCGATGTTTGGACATTACCAAAAGGAAAATGAAAAGAAATGTAAGAAACAACCTAAGTGTCCGTCTAAGAGTAATTTGAGACAATTTCTTCGTATTCCTAAATTTATTTTGAAAAATTTGATTTGAATTAAAGTTTTGTTTGAAGATTAAAATGTGTTTGGATATTAATTTTTAAAATATATTCTATTTTTTTCTGAAAAAATATGAAACATAACTTATACCACAAGATACAAGTTCTAAAACCTATCACAAATACCCAACAGTACATTCATCAATAACATTCATTATCATTATCATTATCACAAATCATAATCGTTAACATAAATAAATTTGGTACAACGGTATCATTTTTATAGTGAACTACGTAATACACTATCAGATGACCGATAAGACGAAGCAACATTGTTACAAAAGAATAAATGATAGGCTCTTTTATAAAATATAAAAGTTTTGGGATAATTTTTAAAAAATGTAATAGTAATAATATTTTGGGTTTGAGATTTGAGTTTTGGAAATTTACCAAAATATAAATAGAATTTATGAACAAACATATATTTGCCAAAAAAAGAAATTGACAAAATCTATGGTCGAGTTCTTACAGTTTGGCCGCCTTTTTAATATTGGCAAAGCAGCCACTCAAAAATACTTTTATCGAAACCACAAAAGAACTTCAAGGTGTTGGATTTCGAACATTCTACAAATGAAACTTCCGCATAATACAGTAGAGTTCTAAAAACTCTCTATATGTGTAATCCTAAATACACGGTACTAGACTTTAGAGCTTAGTAAAGGTAAAATTTTTAACACACTGTAATGGAGTACGATACAATCCGTTTAGGTTCAAACCCCAGTAATAATTGTTGGGGTTCAAACGTTAAGAGGTTGAAATCCCAATAACAATTACTAGAATTTGATATCCTTTCTTATTATTTCATCCATGAAGGTTTGAACCCAATTATTTGAACTCAGGGAATCGTTCTTGAATTTTACATTAATATAACAATAACAACAACGTATTCCGTATATTCTCGTAGTGTAAGATATAGGGAAGTAATGTGTATGCATACTTTACTCTTACATGGGATAGAGAAGTTGGTTCCGATAGACTTTCGGTTCAAGAGAAGATTTTACAGTAGTAAGAGGCTCAAAAATCAGGAAATAATCATGAGATTTCGAACTCTAGTATCAATTGCTGGGTTGTGTTCCGTATTTTAGTTTGGGGCGAAAAAACATCAACAATCGGACCAGTGACTATTTTGCCATTACAATTTAAAATATCACTAAACTTTAATAGTCGACTCAAAAAGTGGCTAAACCGGCTAATTTTCCAATCGTTTAAGTGCACATAAGAAATTGATCTTTTAACTATATGATTATTTTTAGAGATTGACAAAAAATAATATAAAATCAATAAATAAAATATAAGAGATCTTTGAATTGGTGATATTCACTACTAAAAAACAGAAAAAACCGGCCGTCAAAACCGACGGATGTTGGTCGGTAATTGGCAAAAATCTACCGAAAACCGACCGATTCATGGCGGTCGGTAATCGTAACGTCGATAGAGCTAACCGACCGACTTTGGTCGGTATTTTTCAAGCGATTTCGGTCGGCCAATTAAATTCAAAAAAAATAGCCGAAAAAGCTAACCGAAGTTGGTCGATTTTTTCCAATCAAAGTCGGTCGATATTTTAATTATGTAATTAAAAAATGCACCATCTGGGAATCGAATTGGGGTCTATACTATGCCAAGATACTATTCTACCACTGGGTCATTAGTGCATTTTGTTTTAAGAATGTCTTTTATTTTATTTATACTTTTTAATTGTATTTTCGCACGAAAATAACCGACCGATATCGGTCAATTTTATTAAAAAATAAAATTACCGACCGAATTCGGTCGATTTTTTAAATGACCGGCCGAATTAACCGACCGATTTCGATCGTTTGTTTTAATATCAGTTTTAATTTATTTTAAATAAAAAGGCGAGGAAAATTGATTAGTTTCTTGAAAAATAAACTTCGCGTGACTCAAAAATAATTTAACGTATTTTTGCGCCAAAAAAACCGACCAAATCATTTCTAGTAGTGATTTGTTATGGAGTGGTTGAGAATTGAGAAGCGTAGAGACGAAATTACACAGATAGCAAACTGACATAGTAGTAATAGGATCATGCTTTGGGCGTGTGAGAACGTAACTGAACTGCTTCAGTTAAGAGTTTGCTATTTTTGGAGAATATCACTGCTTTAGTGTTGGTTATGATTTATGAACAACAGTGACTTGTTTGGGATTTGGCCTAAAGACGTTTTTATTGGGGCACTTTTAACTATTACTTTGACGGGAAAGTGCACAGTTAGCCACTAATCAGAGATATCTTTACTCTTTAGTCACTGTTTAAAATGTATTTACTCTTTAGCGAGTGCTTAATAAATTTTTATCCGCTCGGACGAAAATACCCCTGTGCTAGACACGGGTGATGTGCAAATATTAAGGACATGGTATCTTTAACTTCATGAATACGGTGTAAATATTAAGGACAAAGTGTCATGTATTTGCGCCTTCCGTTGTTAAACTTTAGGACATCATGTCCTTAACTTCATATGTGCAGTGTAAAAATTAAGGACATGGCGTCCCTAACTTCATGTGTGCAGTGTAAATGTTAAGGACATAATGTCCTTAACTTGTATTTGCACCTTCTGTCGTTAAACTTTAGGACCTCATCTCCTTAACTTCATATGTGCAGTTTAAATGTTAAGTACATGGTGTCGTTAATTTCATGTGTGCAGTGTAAATGTTAAGGATATAGTGTCATTAACTTTATGAGTGTTGTGTAAATATTAAGGACATGATGTCTTTAACTTCATGAATGCAGTGTAAATATTAAGGACAAACACCTTCCGTTGTTAAACTTTAGGACATCATGTCCTTAACTTCGTATGTGCAGTGTAAATATTAAGGACACGGTGTCCTTAATATTTACACATCACTCCTGAATAAAGGATAACAACGTCTTTTCGTATTAATTTTAATAGAGTAGTGATTATTTTTGCTCAGCATTAAAAATACTGAATAAAATCTAAATATCATGTTAAAAAGTGACTATCCCATGCCATTTCTACTACTTCGATCAACATACATACATAGAAGTTAACTAAGGCTCGAGGTGTTACAATGTTTTTTTTATCACGAAATCAGTTTTTGGTGTTTGATTACCAGAGTATAAAGCATAATAAGCGACGAAAAAAATTATATTTGTGAATAAGATGAGAAAATAATATTCGCTACTTCCACTTGGTTCAAAAGTTACCATGTTTACGAAATCTCGAACCAAGTTATAACTGAACTACCAACATACGAATATTTGCCTTTTGAGATTCAAATAAAGTAAATTTTCTTTCGTTATTTAAAGGCCAATTGCATATGTAGGCCCTCAAACTTGCCTCTTTTTGTCACTTGGACACCTAAATATAGGGTTGTATCTATCCGTCACTCCAACTAAATTTATCTGTGCTAATTAAACACCTAAACATAGAGTTGTTCATATCACACACTCCAACTAAATTACATATGTGCTAATTAAACACTGTCAATGGAAAGGGCACGTGAACATGAAAAAAACGTATTGATTTATTTTTATTATTATTATTATTATACTCCATATTATGATTATTTTATATATTTTAGTATATTATTCCTATTAAATCCAGATATTCATTTTTTTTTTGGCAAAATCAAAAATTCTTAAAAAACCTAAAGAGTACAAGAAGTCGAAACTCAACAAGTACTGTCATTCCAAAACGTGGATTCCAACAAGAAGTCGAAACTCAACAAAGTAACATTCCATATTTTTTCCCGAATGAGTAAATATATAATTACTTTATTTAACAAACATAGTTGTTTACCAAAAAAATCGGATAACGTTAGATTTGTGGATGGTTCTAAGGATATGCGATACAATTTGATATAAATCGCGTCGAGAAATGAAAATATGAATATTGTTGACTGTAAGAACGAAAATAATAAGCAAAAAGAATGAATAAGTAAAACAAGCACAAGGGGATTACTATCAATATCTAGAGGAAGTTATCTTTTTTATGTTCAACCTCCTCTAGCTCACAAGGATTCCCCCTTTTATAAAAGAGGGTCATTACCAAAAAACAATAAAATAAAACATGTAGTGGAAGACCCATGATAACTTGCCTCTTCCTTGATTCCTGCCAAGATTCTCTTTCTTGGTGTGGTTGCAACGGCTCTTGTGTATGAGCTCGATACTAGCTCGAATTCGTTACTGGGTCGGGCCCTTCGGTCTTGGATCGAGTTCGACCTTCGAGATGGGCATCACGCATTTCCGACCTCGAAGCAGTGCCTGCGGATCGATTCGGTTACGGGCTCGATAGGATTATCGAGCCGCCTCCTCGAGCGACCTTCGGGCTCGAGCTTCGTTAGTATCGACCTCAGAGCTCACTCCCAAAATCTTATTCCGACTTCTTAACACTCGAACTCGATCGAACGTAGGAAGGCCGAAATCTATTTCGACCGTATACAGATAGTCCCCTCGTTTCTCGGAAAAGGATGTAGCGAGAAACGATATGATTTCCCAGCAGCTCGATCAGATATACACTGATGTTTTAGTCTGATGATTTCCCAGCAGCTCGATCAGATATACACTGATGTTTTTATCGATCCTAACCATGACGTATGTAATGCTCGATCATCTTATGCGTCTTTATAGTCCCCGACTTTATCGAGGATACCCGAATTTTTTCTTCCCCGGTGGGAATGACCAGTTACCTTCGGTCTTTGGTGACCGAAGAAGATCAATCAGTGATGAATGCGGAGGGGCTTCCTGTCTCTTCAACAAGGCTCAACATGCTTTGAATCGGATAACTTCTGATGGCGTTTTCGCCGCTTCTGTACAAAAATTTTGTAAATACAAATCTTTCTTCTTCTTTTTTGAAGAGAAATAGCCTTTCAAACTAAATAGACAGTTTGAATTTAAATATCTGTTGCCTTCGGGCCTCGTGAGTAGTCCCCTTTGCTTTATCGAGCTCGAGCATCCTTCAGCTTAAATAGTCAAGTGTTTGTTTTAATTCGAAGAAATGAGTAGTTTTGCTCGAAATAATGTAGCCCGTAGGCGTAATAGTGGAGCGAGTGATGGCTCGAACTCAAAATAAAGGTAGCTCGTAGGCGTAGCAGTCGAGTGAATGATTCGAACTTGATGCAATGTAGCCCGCAGGCGTAATAGTCAAAGTAGCCCGTAGGCTTAATGATCGAGTGAGTGATTGCTCGAACTCGAAATAAAGGGGCCCGTAGGCTTGGCAATCGAGCGAATGATTCGAACTCGATGCAATGTAACCCGTAGGCGTAATAGTCAAAGTAGCCCGTAGGCTTAATGATCGAGTGAGTGATTGCTCGAACTCGAAATAAAGGGGCCCGTAGGCTTGGCAATCGAGCGAATGATTCGAACTCGATGCAATGTAACCCGTAGGCATAATAGTTAAAGTAGCCCGTAGGCTTAATGGTCGAGTGAGTGATTGCTCGAACTCGAAATAAAGGTAGCCCGTAGGCTTGGCAATCGAGTGAATGATTCGAACTCGATGCAATGTAGCCCGTAGGCGTAATAGTCAAAGTAGCCCGTAGGCTTAATGGTCAAGTGAGTGATAGCTCGAACTCGAAATAAAGGTGGCCCGTAGGATTGGCAATCGAGCGAATGATTCGAACTCGATGCAATATAGCCCATAGGCGTAATAGTTAAAGTAGCCCGTAGGCTTAATGGTCGAGCGAGTGATTGCTCGAACTCGAAATATAGGTAGCCCGTAGGCTTGACAATCGAGTGAATGATTCGAACTCGATCCTGTTTGCATTATAAATCTTGAACATAGAATATCAGTAAGGAGGAGAGCTTTCTTTGCAGGTCATTATACATGGGTTCACATTTTGCGTCAGGGCTCGGGCCAACTATATAAGCATGGTTCATTTTGACCGTTTGGCCCTTACAACGTTTCCCGTTGAGACACTGTTTGTCATGAAATAACGAAGTAACTTCCTTTGCACCGAACTTGATAATCATCACAGATGCGTTCAATGATAAAGCCCCCTATGTACGAGGTTGATTTTAAAGAGGCCTCGGATACTCAGCAGTAGTATCGTTTCCGTTATATGGCTGGTATCGATCTCTGGTCGACTTTTGCTTTTTCGTAATGGTCCTAGAAGTCAACTGGTCATCTTCGACTCTTATTTTGGATTGATATCGATTGTGCACATCGGTCCAAGTAATAGTTGGGTACTCGATCAGATTTTGCTTCAGCCATCGCGAAGCCCTCGAGCTCCGCTCATTTAGACCTTGAGTGAAAGCTTGAACAACTCAATCGTCTGTGACTGGTGGCAGATCCATTCGTTCCATTTGAAAACGAGCTACGAACTCCCTTATCATCTCGTTATCCTTTTGCATTACCTTGAACAGGTCCGACTTTCTGGTTTCGACCTTTATGGCTCCGACATGAGCTTTTACGAAGCAATTTGCAAGCATAGCAAAAGAATCAATGGAGTTAGATGGTAAATTATGATACCATATCATTGCCCCTTTTGACAGGGTTTCACCGAATGTTTTTAATAATACAGATTCGATCTCATCATCTTCCAAATCATTGCCCTTGATGGCACACGTGTAAGAAGTGATATGCTCGTTGGGGTCGGTCGTTCCGTTATATTTGGGTATTTCGGGCATACAGAATATTTTGGGGATTGGTTTTGGGGCTGCACCCGAGGGAAAAGGCTTTTGAATGAATTTTTTCGAATCTAGCCCTTTTATCATTGGTGGAGCCCCCGGGATCTGGTCGACCCTGAAATTATATGTTTCTACTTTTTTATCGTTAGCTTCGACTCGTTTTGTGATTTCCTCGAGCAATTTAGTAATTTCGGGAGTAGTCCCCGATTCTTGCTCATTTGGCTTCTCTATGGCTGGTTCCGTTCTGTGGGTGACTTCTCGAAGCGGATTGGGCTCCGGCCTGCTTTGTACCTGAGTTTGGCTCTGCAACTGAGCTATCGCTATTTGCTGGGCTTGCAACATCTCGAAGATCATC
>AWOL01S0072775.1:0-24035 GCA_000715115.1 Nicotiana otophora | reverse complement strand
GCTCGAATTTCGGGTGCTTCGATTCGAGCCTCAGCGCCTTCATCGAGTGGCCTTCCGGCCCCGGGTGCCAAGTTGTTGGTTTCATCTTGAAGGCCGACTTCGTGGTCGATAGGTGAAGCCATTGCTGATTTGAAGTTGCAAACTAGCGTGTACTTTAAGTTTATATCAAACGATAATTGTTACCCTTAGCCCCACGGTGGGCGCCAAACTGTTTACCGAAAAAATCCGATAACGTTAGATTTGTGGATGGTTCTAAGGATATGCGATACAATTTGATATAAATCGCGTTGAGAAATGAAAATATGTGTATTGTTGACTGTAAGAACGAAAATAATAAGCAAAAAGAATGAATAAGTAAAACAAGCACAAGGGGATTACTATCAATATCTAGAGGAAGTGATCTTTTTTATGTTCAACCTCCTCTAGCTTACAAGGATTCCCTCTTTTATAGAAGAGGGTCATTACCAAAAAATAATAAAATAAAATATGTAGTGAAAGACCCATGATAACTTGTCTCTTCCTTGATTCCCGCCAAGATTCTCTTTCTTGGTGTGGTTGCAACGGCTCTTGTCTGTGAGCTCGATACTAGCTCAAACTCGTTACTGGGTCGGGCCCTTCGGTCTTGGATCGAGTTCGACCTTCGAGATGGGCGTCGCGCATTTCCGACCTCGAAGCAGTGCCTTGCGGATCTATTCGTTCACGGGCTCGATAATCCTATCGAGCCGCCTCCTCGAGCGACCTTCGGGCTCGAGGTTCGTTAGTACCGACCTCAGAGCTCACTCCCAAAATCTCATTCCGACTTCTTAACACTCGAACTCGATCGAACGTAGGAAGACCGAAATCTATTTCGACCGTATACAATAGCAAAAGCAACCCAAATAATAATCATCATAATTACATTCTCCACGAAGAGAATGTTCCAAGTTTATGCACTTGTCTTCACACTCCTCCTCCCTGCCTAAGCAAGACCCGTGAAATGTGCCACTCTACCTTTTGCAACTAGGGGTGTAAATAATATTTAAAAATTGACTAAACCGATCGAATCATATCGTATCGAAATAATTTTTAGTTTTTTTTTAAAAAAAAGTAGTATGTTTTTATATAAATATATAATTGTATCGATAAATAAGGTCGGTTATTTATTTTACAAAAATAAACTGAAAAAATACTAAACCGTATCGAATAAATTTTACATGTACAAAATATATTTATATAGTAAGTTTAAAAATAATAAAGTATTAAATTTTTTTTTGGACCTTGAAATTATGAAAATGGTTATAAGTCAACGAGTAATTTAACTCATAATATTAATTCCTAAAACCTATTATGCTACTTAAACTAAGTTATTTCCAACAACTTTTAGTAGCAAGACACAAAATATTTTAGTGATTATGAGTAGCAAACTACAATGTATCGAATATGTTTCCTTTCATATAATTTACATTTATCTTTTTGAATATTTAATCTTCTATAAACTTTATTCTTGAGTCTCAACTTGGTTAATATCTTTTCACTCGTGTGATTTATATTTTCTTTATCTTTGCTTGATTTATTTTACGTTACCGTAGAATAGTTGATGGATCTTTATTCTGACCATCATTTATGTTTTTTTAATTCATCACTCTTTAAACAGTAAAATGTCTAGAGAGTTTTACTAAGTCCTATAAAAGAACATATGTTATTGTATTCTAGTTCTACTCGTGACTTTTACATGACATTTAAAAAAATACCAAAAATTAATCGAACCGTACAGATACCGAAGAGAAACCGACATGATTGAGACGATTTCGAAAAGTCTAATTTTGATTATACATAATAAAAAGATCAAAAAATTGATATGGTATAAATTTTATAAAATAACCAGTTGAACCCCTATTTGCAGCTATGAGCGGCTGCTTCCACAATTGTCATCTCTGCACAAATCAAATCATTAGGAGTAATAATTAAGTTGTTTTAGGAATCATTCTTCGTATGTCTCAATTAGTTTTTTTTTTGTTGCTAAGAAGACGGGATTATGGGTGTGTTTGGTACTTAGGAAACATTGGCTGGCTTCAATGTTTTGGAAATGTTTTGAAAAATATTTTCCTCGTGAACTGTTTTCCCTATTAATAGAAGGAAAAATATTTTCCAAAACTCTTTTTCAACCACCCTCTCATTCACCATCCCCACCAATCCATCCCAACCCCCACCCTCGCCCTAAATAGATATATTATTAATAGTACTTTCTTTTTATGTTATAAATAGATTTTTTTTTCATTTCAACAAATGAGTATTTTCTTTCATTTCAACAAAATGAGTACTTTATTTTCATATTGTAGAAATAGTACTTTCTTTTTCAACAAAAAAAAAATAGTTTTTTTTTAGTTATGGAGCTCAAATTTTAACGTTGTTTTTGCGTAAAAAAATAAAGCAACACATTAGTTCCTTTGGGTTTATGTGAATTTTTACTCTCTAACCAAAGACTAAAAAATATTTTCCAGAAAAAAAGTTTTCACTCACCAACCAAACAAGGGAAAATAAGTAATTTTTTCATGAAAACATTTTCCTTCGCACCAGACCCACCCTGTATATTTTGACATTCTGTCATGGTATGTTTTGTAAACTTTGTAAAGCAACAATTATAATAACTATGTACATCTTAATGTCAAGCAAGTTAAAATCTGCACTAACTATATATGTCGTTCCATTTGGACTTATCTCAGACTAGGTTGTAAACTATATAGTAACAAGCTTCATAGTTTTATTTTTGGTTTTATTTTGACGAAATACAAACAAACAGAGGTAGGAGAGCACTTCCTCCTTTCTTTTTTTTTTTTTTTTTTTTTTGTGTGTGTGTGTGTGTTTGCACATTTATAGGAGGATAACAATTAATAGCTGTTAATTGATCCTTTTTTATGTTATTTTTTTGGCTATGGATCCTAAATGCTAACGACTGATTGGTTTGAAGACAACGAAGGAAAATTGGTTCCTTGGAATATACTTGGTCGAGGTAGTCCGTAGTCGGCACAAAGTCACAAATTAAACCACAGGCCTTATATATTAATACACATACACACACAGAAAACTATATGCCAAAATAATAATAATACTAATATATATAGGTTTGGAAAGTATGAAATAATTAAACATGAGCACCCTTAATTAGTCTCTTAGTCAGTGATAGAAGTAGGATTTTCATCGAGTGAATTCAAAAAATAGAAAAAACATAAACACGCAAAAAAGTTAAGGGGATTCAACATCTTATACGTGCACATTAAATTAGCCTAATATTCACAGTGCAATTTTCGGGTGAAAGAGGTACAGCTGAACCCCTTCCGTCCACCTAGCTCCGCCCCTGCTCTTAATATCATCCGGCCATCTCGACCAAAGACAAAGTGCGTACATCCAATTTTTCTTAGTAGTCTTCAATTTATTAGTCGTTTAATATTTTGGAACTTACCACCAAATTAACAAATGGACCAATTGATAATTATTCTTAGTTCCTATATATGTGCAAGCAATGAATACCATAAATCACAGAACTGCTTTATTCGAGCAACTTTCATATGGCTAAATCTCAATTTTTTTCCCTTCTGCTTTTCTGTTTCCTCCTCCTTGCATCAAAAGGTGTATAAAGAGTCATCCTTTTACCCTTCATTGTCCTCATCATCTTTATTATATTCTCTCTCTTTTTTTATAATTATTCAGTACACAGAACTCACTAGTCCGACTAATTCGAATTCAGTAGGGATCTTATCCATCCCACCACAATCCTTGGTGGTTTTATTGTTGCTTTATATTGTTGTACATGCGGTAGAATGTGAAGTTATTTAGATATTATTATTAAACCTATTGCGCTTCTAAAATTAAAGGATTCAATATATATATAGAGAGAGCTATTTTGTATCAAAGATATTGCGTTCAGTTGCTTAAACTCGTAGCTTGGTAGCTAGAAACATACATAAAATCATTAGGGTTCATCATGAATGGACTAGTTTTATGATGGTTGTCAGCCTATCGTAACTCTTCTTTTAGCATATCGTAACTCTTCTTTTTATCTGGGATTGAGATGGCAACATGAGCAACCTCAAACAAGAACATATACAAAATGAATAAAAGAACTTATTAAATATGTGAATCTTGATTTTGTGCAGAGATAACAAGTGTGGAAGCTCAAGCCTGCAAAAGATACAGTGGTACATTTAGAGGGGCTTGCTTTTTGGTCAGGTTTGGTGAGTGTCAAAACAAATGCACCAAATTAGAGGGAGCTCTACGTGGAGAATGTGAAGGGTACAAGTGCTATTGCTACTTTTGCTGAATGAGTAATTATATGGGAGAATGATATTGTATAACCGTTCTCAAAATAATAGTAAAAAAAAAAAATATTTTTTGTATATATATATACATTTTGTATGTTATATACAAAAATTATACAATTTTTCGGCTACTGAATATAAATAGCTTCCACAGGCTAAAAGTGAAAAAAAACCTAATAGTCGTTTAGCCAAAAAAAATAAAGAAAGCAGTGCAACCTCTTGTTGAGGAATAAGTGAAAAAATTAAAGTTGTGGAATGACAGAAAATTAAGTTTATGGGCAACTTGTTTTTTATGTCTTTCTTTATGCATATTAACCACATCATAATACTTTTTTTTTTTACTATCTATCTGGTATTGAAAACCTACTAACAGGACGTAAGATCAAATTAAGGGGGAGGCATTCCTTAGTAGAAATTTCTCTATTTCCAGAATAATTAGCAAGCACTTTTGACATGTTAACTAAATCATAGCGCCACAAACATGGTCAACAGTTAGTTGCTTTAGTTAAGAGAACAACAATACTTGATAAGCTACACCCAAAAATAGCTTATTACCACAAAACATGTACACAGACAAATAATTGAAAACATAGCTAATTTGGGATTATTAAGAATCTGTTTCAAAGATTCAGTACTTATGGTGTGATACATTAATGTTTGATACAACATGATTCAGAGGACTTTCCGAGGTTCGTCCACCTGTTAATGATACTAGGCAATGACTACACAAATGGTACAACACAAAATGGAAGTTCTATAAAGATCAATGACTAGAAGAATTTGCTAAAAGAAGTTGAATGTCATGCTAAATATCTTAGGGGTCAAATTACTGTCGAAGGTGCAAAAGTATTTTCCGATGTCTGCACAATAATCTGCATGAGATACCTGGATGAAATCGTCTTCTAAATTATCTTAGTCGAAAAGCCCCTCATCGTGCCAGATATCAACTAAAAAATCTACCATTTCCTGTGAAAACCAGAAACTAATCCAATTAATACTAGCACTAGCCAAATGGACGTCATTCTTGTAAACAGCAAAAGAGCAGACTTCAGATAGAATAATACTATATGTAAAAGGAAGTGATGTACAATTTCCAGATTGCTTACAGTTAAAGGAATTGGCTCGGAGAAAGGCTCAGTTGTAGAGAGCAACTCTTCATAGGTCGTTGACCAACTGCATGAGTAATTCGTGGAGTTTCAGTCTAAATGGTAGTAAGAAATAAGAACAGTAATGAAAGATTTGACCCAAGTCAAAGACGGAACATGTTTTCTTCGCTTATTGCCTCACTATGTTGCATACAATAAACCCAATATAGCCCGCCCTTTCCCGCATAGCGGGAGCTTAGTGCACCGCACTGCCATTTATTGTCACGCTACCGAGAGTACTAGGTTATCACTACCAAAGTACTGATAACTCCAGCTCTCATCCGAGCATGAAACAAGAATGCGGACTCTCTGTATATTGTGGGTGCAGCAAACAAGAATTACCTTATAATTGGATCCTTGGGTACCCGCTCTGACCTCATTGATAGATCTCCAACCCATTTTCTTCTGTTCTCGTGCCATGCAATAGCAGCTGCACCATTTAATAGCTCTACCATATTAGTAACACAAGAAAAATCAGAATGTCTAAACTCATAAATTTCGGATCAGCTTTTTTCCTGGGATCACCAAGAATAGAAAATCTGTGTTTATGTAAAGAAGGTTACAGCCACCTCAGCTTGCAGGTTGCTCATTTTTATTGAGTGCATTAAGGTAACTCCTCTAGCAAATAGAGTTTCTCCGCTGAAGTATATCCTCTTACCTAAATCCAGGGACATCAAACTGGGGGAAGCTGGCTAATGAGAGGAATCATTTCTTTCAATGTAAAGAACAAGAAGGCTGAAGATTACTGTGCGATAGTTGATATCAGCACAGCGGTATAGTTACAGCCAACAGAAAAATGAATCTAGTCTAGATTGTTTCCTTAAGTCCTCCTCAGCCGTAGAATAAACAGAGCATGTTCACCAACAAGTGAAACTCCTTAACTAAAACAAAAAATTTGCCTCGATCAGTTGAAGAGATTTGTTTCTAAATTCTCAAAAGGGTCAGAGAACAAACCGTGATTGACAAATAAAGGAGGGCTTTTGTTATTTTCTGGAGGCTTCTTTGTTTCTCTTGTAGATGTATATCTTTCTACGGGCAGCTTCTCAATATAACACGAATTTCCAGTATCTACTTCCATGACCCTCGGAACTGAAAAATCATTCCCTTCCAGATGATTACAAAGCAATTGCTGACCTGCTCATTTATTAAAAGGCCTCTTTGAATAAATCATAATCTGAATAAATCATACTGTAAAAAAATAATAATAATTCTTGCTGCAGCAGTGAAGTATAGAATATACCAAGTAAAAGCAGAAAAAAACTAGTAATGAAATGTTAAGAGACCATGTAAAGTAGCTATACTCTTTCTGACCATACATTTTGCTTTTAGGTACAAAACATTAAATTATTATAGTGTAACATCATGCCTTGAATGCCAGTAATTTTGTGCGACCTGATGTTAACCTTAAACTTATCGACAAACATAGTCTTAGGTCGTTCCTGTTTATTCTTTTGTAAAGCTGAAATATAGAAGCAAATTCTACCTAAACTCATTTTATAGTTAAATTGCTTTGATCTCTGGTACTTAATTGAAGAACACCAGATGTCATCTAGAGGTGCGTTCAGAATTAAACTCAAGCTTATTTTGAGAAAAAAAAAACACTTAATTCGAAAGAACAGCTGAAATTTCTCAAGTAATTCCCAACAGCTGCTGAGATGCAGTAACATTTTCATTTGTGCTAATTTAATTTCTATATCTTGATTAAAAAGTATCAATGCTAATTGCAATTGGTTGTTCGGGCCCCTCAATGTCAACAAGCATCAAAATTTAGCTTTTAGTTCTACATCCAAGAGAATAAATGGAGGAAAAAGGGAGAACACCATGGCTATGCCAGAAAATAGAAAGGATTAAGAATATTATATATTTCAAGAGCTAGACTAGTTGGCGATACAAGTAAGAATAGTCTCAACAAAAAAAAGTTGATGGAATTGGACCTTAAAAATGATTACGCAAGCCACTAATTAGGTGTAGTTAGAAAGATAAAGATAAAAGAATTAACTGAGTGTCTGATCAATTAAGCCTTGCAGGATATAGATGTCCACGTAATGGGAGTCTTCATCTAAATCTTTCATATCCCAGCCCATTAGTGCATTTATTTATTTTTTATTATTTTTTACTCTTTTACAAGCACTTATTTGCTCTGAACATGTTTGGTTCATTCAAATTTTGTACCGAGTCTTAAAATAACTAAGATGCGGTTTTCTGCGAATGTGACCTTCCAGCCACCAGCCCACCACCACTAACCACTGCTAGCAGTGATCATTGTACAGCCATCACCATCTGTCACCACTGCACAACCACCACCAACCACTACTTCCACTCACCAGCCCACCACCACCAACCACTGCTAGCAGGGACCATTGTACAGCCATCACCATCTGTCACCACTGCACAACCACCACCAACCACTACTTCCACTAACTGCCACCATCAATCACTTCCACCCACCATCAATCCAGCAACCACTACCGCACAATCATCACCAAGCTACCACCGCCACTGCACAACCATCACCATCGACCACCATTGCTACTTTTTAGAGAGTGTTTTATCAACAAACCCATTTTTACAACACCGTACAAATTAAGATTCTTTTTAATATTTTTGTGAATATTATATTTAATTATTATTTTATTTGAACTTCTAATTTATTAATTTTGAATCAAAAATAGACGATACACTTTTAGATGCTGAGAAAACAGCCGTTTTACTTATCCAGTGTTCAAAATTAGAGTCAACATCTTAACAATCAGATATGTGTGCAGATCCAGACATCTTAATCTTGAAAAAAGTAAAACAAACACGGCCTAAGCTCTGCCACTGGCAACAAGATCTAATATACCATCTTTTCTAACATTAACGACAAGCTATATTAGACTACAAAGAAATCAGATTCGACGTTCCATAGACTAATAATGAGTTAAAGATAATCCATAGTTTGAGCTTCAAAACCAATAACATTGACATCCTTAAATGATATAAAATTGTTACCTTTTCAGTATAGAACGAAACTTTTGCAAACTGCCCTAGATTAACAACTCCGCCGCACTGCACAAGGCTTTCATCTAAACCAAACAAAGAAACAAACTTTTAATTAAGTGTATGCATAACCTGATATATAATAAACATACTAAAATTGACCATTATCCTCCAACTACACTATGTTGCATCCAAGTTAATCCAAAATCAAAAAACCAACTTATATCAATCTTTTCAATAACTCTACAGCAAAAAGAAACAATTCTGCTTCCCATTCAGCTGCCAAAAACTAATTTTTTTTCTTCTTAACTTGAAAATCTTGATAGACAAGTCAAGCCCTGAATATCTCAGCAATTTAGTTTGTACCCAATTTATCATTCATTGAAGTTTTAAAACTTAAGCAATTAAGAAATCCAATAACTATTTCAATCAAACACAAAAACCCAGTTAAACCCATAACTCTTTTAACATTTAAAAGCAAACGGCATCATCTGAACAATTATAGATCAATGCAACATACCAAGTGCATGCAAGATTAACCAAATATAACAATTATATATAAACAAAAACGAAAAAAGAAATAAACAAATAATTAAAAATGCAAGAAAGAAAAAGGAAAACAATAAAAATAAAGAAAGGAAAAAAGAAAGGAGAATGATAAGTAAAGAGTACCTTTTTACTGTGAAGACACCCAAGAGAAAAGGGAGGAAAGAAAGAAAGAAAGTAGGAGGCCAAGTGGGTATTTATAGAAGAAGTTCTTAAAAGGGTCCCACGAGGGAATTAAAAATCATTTTCTTGACTTTTCTTCATTTTTTTCTCTATTCCGTATAATTGTGATGGGTGTTAAATACATTTTTATTTTTCGGATTCAAGTTCTAAGAATAAAATTATTTTTAACAGAGAGCCAGGGTTCAGTGGTAAATATGTATAAATATTCGATTGCGAACCGAGTAACGAAAATGAAATATAGGTTCAGTGGCATTACGAACTCATAAACTTCAAATGCTGGATCCGCATCTACATATTACCTTCTAATATTGGCGGAGTCACGTATAACTAAGACTGTTTTGCTAGGTAAAAAAAAATTATTTTATACGTATATATTCTATGTTGAATCTTTTGGCTTTTTCGTGTGTTTAATTTTTTAATTTTTACACCCCTTAATTGAAAAAAAAAAAAAAAAAAAAAAAAAAAAAACTCGGCCACTACCCCTAAAGTAGAATTTGCCGACTTAAGTCCAAATTAGTGGAGCCCCAAAATAAATAAATAACAAAGAAAATCATTTTTGCTCTTTACTCTTTTTTTATTTATTTTTTAAATTTGTTTTTTTTTCTGCCTTGATTTGGTAGCATCATGTTTTCAGTTGTCCACAGTTTGGCTGCTCAGATTCATACTGTCATTTTCAACGTCTCTCTCTAAATGACGTGGCTTTTGTCTTTGTAAGCGGATAAAGCTATGTTGTATGAAATGACTGAAAACACCTTACACCAACCTTGTTGAGAGGGCTATTATTGTCTTTCCAGCTTGTTGTGATTTGGCATGAATAGAATCTAATTGGATCTATGGTGGGGACAAGGAAAAATATTTTTTGGTTTTTATTGATTGTTGAGTCATGTCAACAAAAAGTGTTAGGAACTAGTATTGAAAAAATTAAAAATATTTAATGTTATTAAACTAAGACAAATTTATATAAGACGACGTGGATGTTGTCGCCACAACTCTAACTTATTTAAAATTGAGACAGTAATATTTTCTGTAGTTTCTTTTTTTGTCATTTTAACCAACAAATTTGGTCCAAATATTTGTTGTTTAAAATTAAAAAAAAAGATTAATTACTCCAAGAAGACATATAACCATATATTATTCATAGAGATAAGAATAACTAGTAAATATAGTTTATAGTTGATGCTATTAAATTGTTTTCTTTATGGTGTCTCAAAGTCTTAAACGACAAATAAAAAGGATTGACAGAGAGGCAATTTCATGATTTAAACTTGAAACGTTATATTTTAAAGTTTTTAGCATTGCATTAATTTTCTTGTAAAAAATATGATTCAAAATTTAATACCTATTAAAAAAATCTAATCTTTGCATATATTTTTATTTCGTGTTCGAATATCAATATTAGAATTCAATTAAATCCATAAAAAATACACTCCATCTGCCTCTGTCAGGGGAAGTAATAGTCATAGTTCTTTTTAATAGGTTTCCAAAAAATATATTCTTTTTCATCAATCCCTACAATAATTTTATTGTATCTACTATCTCCTATGCATAGTGACTCACTCACTAAGAATAAGAGATACAATAAAAATTATAAAGTGGATAATGACTAAGAAAATGATAAGTAATTCAGAAATGAAAAGATATCAAATTATCATGTTACCAGAAATATTGAACGGATATCTTCGAAATGGCGAGGTCTCCACTTTTCTAGTTCGGCAAAAGCTGTCAACTAGCTGGAATAAGGCAGCTCTGTTTGGTAAATCAATTTAATTAGTAGAGTTTCAACCATTTGTAGTTAATGGTTGGAGGCTGATACTATTAAAGGATAAATTTATTGGAAAAAATATATTTTTAGCCGCTATAAAAAATAGTAGCCGATAAAATATATATATTTTTGTATATGTGTATTATACATATAATATATGTATTATATATATTTTTTGACTAACGAATACAATTAGTTTCAGTCGACCTAAATCTGTTAACCGGCACTGTATGACTTCTACCGATATTTGCTCGTGATACCTAAAGCTTCCGGTATATGGTCCAATATTTTATTTTCTATCCAACTTGCACTCTAATAATTTTACGAGATAGTTGTCATCTTCCACTAGCATAAGTATCGAGTAAACCTGTCTTGCAAACTTAGATAGTGAAAAGAAATTATATAATATTTTTTCTGTTAAAATATCATGATTCTCAACCTACTTTATTCACAGAGGTCCTTGAATGCATTCGATCCAAAATAAGGAAGTATCCGTTTTGTCAAACTAATTTGGCTCAAAACAGAAGGCTTTAGAAATCAAGAAAATGTTAGGCATCACTTATTCGAATTAATGATCCAAAAGGTTTGAGATTTGAGGAGATATAAAGGGGTAACTTGGTCAAATGGTTCTTATGATTATTGCTAGTAAATATTTTTCTTAATTAATGGGTCAAAACCTTAAATAACACTATATTTAAAACGGAGGGATTATTAATATTTTTTTTTATAATAGTTGATCAAATAGCCAACTCCAAATTACCGACACTCGTCTTTTGTGCCGCAATGGTTAGGTAGATTGATTTCTAACTTTCTATTTCTTATATTTTATTTTTTAAATTCTGTTACATCAATACAAAAGAGTCCTACAAACGTGTAGCACAACGCGTATATATATATATATATATATATATATATATATATTGTTGTCGCAATAACTTTCTTTTTTCCAACAATCCCTAAGAATCTGTCATTGGCAAATCCTATATTAATGATTACTGTAAACAAGTATAAACAAGAGCAAGCACTTGTTTGTCTTATATAGTTTGAATATTTTTAAGGAAGTTTCGGAAGAAAATTAAAATTTGACTATATTATTAATAGTCAAGATCAAAATTGGGCACTTCGACTTTTGGCCAATTAAATAGTCCGGAATTAATATTTTAGTCACCTATTATTTTATTAATTAATTAAATTTCAGAAAAAACATTTTTAACAGTTTTCTTTTAAATTCAAAAGGTGGCTATTGGTTTTAAAATGTATTTTTTATGAAGAGATGAGTCTGTTAATTCCAAAAGACTCCTAGAGATATTATAAATACCTATATCATCTCCAAAACGAGATATATCTGGAATTTTCCATCTCTTTCTCTTCTACTTATTTTCTACAACTCACAAATGTTATGTTCTTGAGAAAAATTTGAGTTAATTGCTGAAACTCGAATTTCAGAAGCTTTGTAAAATCCCGGAGGAATTCCGCTATTATCCATACAACAACAAAGTGGAAGCTTAAATTCTTTAAGGACAGTGATTACACTCGCGAAGCCAGATTATTTCATCCCATTATTTTTCTTACAAAGAGATACAATAAGAATTTTTGACGGGTCCTTTAGAAAAATAGTAAAGTTATCTCCGTATGACTTATAGGTCACGGCCTCGAGCTGTAGAAGTACCACTAGTGCTTGCATTAGGGTTGGTTGTCTACATCATATCCCTTAAGGTGCGGTCATTCTCCGGACCCTGCGTAAACATGAGATGCCTTGTATACTGGGCTGCTTTTTTACACTAAGAATTATAAAGTGGATAATGATGACAGAAATGATAAGTAATTAAAAAATCGAAAGATATAAATAGCAAAAATAGATACCAAACTTTTTATTTTGTTTCCATATTAGATAGAAAACTTAAAAACTTGAGGTCTCTGCTTTGCTAGTTTGGCAAAAGTTGTCAGATTAGCTGAGTAGCATAGCTCTGTTTGGTTAGTCAATTAATTTAACTAGAGTTTCAACTACCAATAGTTAATGGTTGGGTGTTGATAGTATTAAAGTATAAATTTATTGTGTGGCATTTTTATGAGAATCATAGTTTACTCATGTATACTCGAAGCTTCCATGGATAAGGTTAATATCGAAAGCTACAACTTACCAACAACTAAGTTTAATTAATTTAGTTCTAAGAGTTCATCATCAATAAACAAATTGCCCAACTCTTTTTATAGAATCATGCTTCTTTCGTGGTGTATTATTCGTGCCAAACAAGAAATGTTTTTTTTTTCGCTTACCTTTTTGTTTTGTCTGTTTGTATATTATTGAAAAATTAAGCGACACAACATATATATATATATATATATATATATATACTATATTTATTATTTGTAGCTATACTTTCAAACAATTATCATTTATAATATATTCAGATTTTATAGCAAATCCACAACTAATACTGAAATAAAAAATTAATTATTTTTAATTGAAACAAAAGAACAAAAAAATCTCATAGTTTAATTAGTTAGAACGCTCGCTTAGTAAGCAGAAGTCTCGAGTTTGACTCTTAATGAGAACGTTCTATTTTTTCTGTATTTTACTTTGTGATTGTATTTAGTAAGCAGAAGTCTCGAGTTTGACTTTTATTTTTTCTGTATTTTACTTTGTGGTTGTATTTAATAAGCAGAAGTCTCGAGTTTGACTCTTAATGAGAACTGTATTTTACTTTGTGGTTGTATTTGCTATACAAACGAATACAATCGATACATATATCATTTTCAAGACAAATTATATTCGTTCTGTGATCAATACAATTATACGAATGATACAGTCGATACTTGCGAGAACAAATATAGTTAACACATGCTCTATTCATTGCGCGTGATACAAGCGGGTAACAATTAAACAATAACCACGAATAGTAATTTGGCAAACTATAATTATATATGGTAATTAGGCTCTAATCAATAGTGCTTTATGAAAATTCCTCTATATTATTCGTGGTTTTCTACGGCTCAACCAGTTCTGACGTGGTTTTCTACGGCCCAACTAGTTCTGACCAGTACACATCCTCTCTGAGTTTTTAATGAGCCTTAGCCCATTTGCGCAATGTAAGGCCCGTTAAATCTAACCTAAAAATGCATGATTGGATGAACATAATCAAAATAGGCATCATATAATCATTCACAAAAAGATTATACCATCATAAATTAAGAAACATAATGCAATAAATCGGACAGACTACACGACATTTTCACAACATTAACAAATAAAAACCACATAATTTAGAATCCATAGTTGTAGTGGCCAAGCCTTTCAAGTCTAAAAGAGAAGAAACCTTTATACATGAAGTTTAAGAGAGAAGGAACCCTTTTCAAATACACTACAAATTATTATTATAACTTGAAAGAGTTTAGGAGCAGAGACTTTAGACCTACTTATTCATCTTCTTAGGAGGTTTGGGTCATTACAGCTGAAACCATTGTGTTCATTCCACACATGCCATGTCCTCTACAAAGCTTGTAGTAGCCGTGTTCGCCCCATCGCTTTCCCCACGAGTTTTTTATGATCCAATATTGCTGGTTGCTCAATCTCAAGATTGAGAACCCCTTCGAGCCATAACCAACTAGCAAAACTCCGTGGTTTATCCACCTCTTTCCACATATTAGCGGACACGATACACCTCCGATGTACGTTTGCATAAACACAGCGTTCAACCCGACTACACAAACAAATTTTCAAGTACCCTTTAGTCTAGTGGAGATCTTCATGCACATATCATATCAAGAAATGGTTGCGATGAGGGGTGCTTACCTGCGAGTGGTCCATGATTGACTAAATAAGCAGCGATTTGTTGCTCATCGATGGGAATATTGGTGAAGTTCGAAACTTTTACAGCAACTTTGTCTGGATTAAACTTGCAGTCGCCGCGTTTACCAGTATATGGATATGAGTCTTCCTCTTCTATTCCTCCTGCCTCAATTAAGTACTTGTAAGCATTCGTCATTAGGCCTCCCGAGCATCCCGAATCACAAGCTTTTTTGTCCTTTATATCGCACTTTAGAAGACAAAAAGAAAGGTTATAAGTCATGAATGTATTCAGTACCAAGTACAAAACTAAGGCACAAAGCAGGGTATTTGATATACAAATCTGAGAAAAGCTAACCGTGTGATCACAATCTACAAGCTGTTGTTCACTAAGATTAAGAAGCTTGCCGGTAGCAATGAAGTTGGCGCCTTCAATGGATCCAGTCGTGCTAAACGCCCAGCATGATCCGCAAGTCCCCTGCATTCACGAATCAATGAATATCACTATAATTAACCAGAATAACATCTGTTTTCACCCCTCTCTAGGATATAGGAATTTCTACAATATGACTCAAATATATACAAATATACAAGTAGAACAAGAAGCATGCATGTTGCTCATAGCTAGGATTTTCAATTTTGTTTGCTAAAGGAACTAGAACATGATTTGTCACACCAAAAGATTCAAGTCATCTGTTCAATATTGAAATCATGATAAAAATATTTTGCCCATCCAAAATACAGTATTTATGTGCTTTTAGAAGTAGTGCATCCGCCGTTGATTAGAGTAAGCTTAATATATATATCATGAAAGTTGATTCTAGCCCGGGAATAGAGCCGCCTCCAAGGTGGGACTTATTGGCACGGATTTGATTGAATTACTCTGGTCGGGCCGGACCGGGCTGGCACCCGGTGTAAAACCAAAAAATATACATAATCTTGATATTCTGAAATGAATCAACTCCATAAGACGTACTAATGTTTTCATATAGCTTCTAATTGTTTGAGTTTTGTTATAAAAGTACGAATCTTAAAGCATTAGGCTCACTTAACAAATTATACTAATCAACTCTCTAAAGGCTAAATAAGAAAGTAAATTCATGAAAGATTTAAATTATTTGCAAACTTACTAATTTTAATAAAGTGAAGCAAAATTGGCATAGGCTTTTGTTTTGAGGTTTGCAAATCGGTGTCAACTTCATTATACATATGGTGACAATTTTATTCTATCAATGTATTTTAACATGTAGTAATGTATCAATAATGTAGCCAGCATCTGCTTTATTTTTCATTTTCAGATTATTAATCTCACTTCTACGGAGTGTAGCTTATAGTTATGAGATAACCTGATAGTATCAAAAAATTTACTACATAATACTGCCAATGTATAACTCCCTCTATTATTTGTGTGGTTTCGATAGTTAAGCTTTTTAATTTTGACCGAAATATAAAGTTTTTTTAAACAAATTTACATATTGGGAAAACTATGTATACTCTAAGTAACAAAAATTAAACCAAAGCAAGCTTTTTCCATACTGATAACATACAACTCACCTGCATCTTGACCTCAGTAACAGCACCTTTCTCTCTCCAATCAAAACTCTCCGGCAATCCCTTCACTTCCAGCGGCGGCGCGTGTCCCTGCCCCAACAAGGAAGTCGCCCGGCCAACACCTTTAACACCCATATACATCTTCTCAAATTCCTCTTCCGTTAAATCAGAGAACTGAGTAACTCCATGAATAGCCGTAGGATCCAACGCCTGGTGTTCAGCTGCCTTTAATAGATTCTTAGCAAAAACCCCGAGACGGTGTATATACTCCTCGCGTGTAGTATACTCTTTACTGTATTCTTGTATGAACGACTTGAACCGGTGTTCGGTGGCGGATCCGAGGAGGTTGTAGTGGTGGTTAACGGCGGAAGTGGTGGTTGTTGGGTAGTTTTGGTCGTCAGTGACTTGCCGGATATTGAAATCTTCTGGGATTGCAGATGCATGTTGGAATGAAAGGAGAGAAAATGCGCATGTTAGAATTGTAACGCTTAAAGCGTAAGTTAGACCTAGACCCCCTCCTTTTTCCATTTTTGGTTCTTTTTAAGTTTTTGCTCTGCTCTTTTAGCTTTGTTTTTTCGGTTCTATGTTTTTGACGGAGGTTGAAGAAGAAATAGGCAAATGGTTCATGTGACAGGTAGTGGAATTACGAATTTGGTCATTTGACTTCAACATTGAAAATCGGCGCCTTTCTTGTATTTAAGTATTTTGCCTAGTTTTAATACTTTCACTTAAAATAGAGTATAAATTTGAAGGGTTTGTTTGATTCGAGATAAGGTATAATAATTTTACGATAAAATACGAAATTATTTTATTTCGTGATTGATTTTGAGTATTAATTAATTTCAGAAATAATTTTATACTTAAATAATTAAATTACTTATCTCATATAAAAAATGGGATAACTAATTTTACGAAGTATTCCAATTAAAATATCGTTATCTATCTCATTCTAGTAGCCAAATGCCGCCTTAATTCGTACATATAAAGACGATAAATAAGCAAAAAATAATTAAAAGGCTATCCAATCACTAAAATGGAAAAGACCAAAAATAAATATTAGATATTCAACTGTTAGACTTTTTTTATATCTATGTTCGAAGTTCGGTGAACATCACTCTTCTTTTATACATTTTGACTTCGACTTTTATTGTACCTCTCTATTTATGAAAACAATATCTCTAAAAAACAATCGAACTCTTAAGCTAAATCTTAAATTTTTATATGAAAAAGTGCTTATATATGTGTGTGTGATTTAACATTAAAATTGACTACTTAATAACAATATAAAAATGGAAAGTGAAAATTAATAGAGAAAGAGGAGTGTAAATTAAAAACAAATAAAGAAAAGGCAAAAGAAAGCAATTTATTTATGGGGAAGTAATAGTTATGGAGCTAGGGGTAATTTCTGGAATTCAAGCCTTACCTTCATTATTGCTGCATGCAAATCGTTCACTTGGTTGTAAAGCACGTGTAGGGAGTTCAAAACGGCAAGCTTCTATTTGTTCCCCACGTACACAAACTGCCCGACTTTGTCCACTTATAAGTTTCTCTTTCAAATTGCCCCCCGTACTTTTTCCATTTACACATTACTCCCCTGATAACTACTTATATTAGACTTCAGTACACATTTATTATCTAACTATGCTAACTTATAAATTTATTTACCCCTAGTAAAGAGTTTATCACTTTAGTATATTCTCATATATGATTGAAAATACTATTTGGAATTTATATTTCAATTTTGAGGGAATTTGACGAAAATTCTAGTTGATTTTAATTGAAATTTCATATTGAAACACGAATAAGAAAAAGACGACATAAATATATTATATATATTGTGTATGTAGGGTGTACAAACGACATATAAAATATATACAACTAATATCATTATATATAAATGAAGAATTAACCAAATAGCTACCATCTAATCTCTTAAACTAAAAATAGTTGTCGTATGTATAATATATATAAAATTCATATATAATATATGTATAACTAGATAAAATTAAGGTATAATCTATGCATCTTGTCTAGAAAAAATAAATATTGAATATGATCGGCTATTTGTGTAACAATTCCTATATAAATTGTATATGAATTGTACTATGAATTATGTACACAAAATATTGTATACAAACTGTATATAAATTATATATAAATTGTAGCTTTTACTGGATTCTGTATAACAAAAAAAAAATTGTATTCTAATTACATAGAAAATATAGCTTTTGACCGATATTTATATATTTTTTGTAAAAATAAAAAAACACCTTTAGCTACTTTTTGTAAATAATAAAATATAGATAAATCAGATAAATATTATCCTAATTTTGTATATATGCGGAAAAATTCCTATTAGTACAAGAAATTTTTACCTTCCTATACTACATATGAAACTTTATTACCCTCCCTAATCAAGTTTTAACTTAATTACATGATCATATATAATTTATTAATTATATATAAATAAGTTTTAAATGAGTATCCCTTTATATTAGGAATTGAATAAGGAATATTAGTTATTTTCCCATCCCTTTATACCCGCCCGTCTCTCTCTCTCTCTCTCTTCGTCTCTCTATCTCTCCTTCTGTGATCCCCCCCCCCAATTTTTCTTCCTTTGATGTCCTCCCTTTTTATGTTTTCTTATAGTATAGAATTTTAATGAAATTCATCAATAGATTTCAATCGTATCACTATAGAATTTTAACCTAGTAATTTTTTTCATGTTGCAAAATTGATGTTCGAATTAAAATAGTCAATCAATAAATTTTGAAGGTTATTTGATTCTCCACCATTGATAGCCATTAAAAAGTTTCGAAACTTTGAATTCCAATTAGGGTTGTCAAAAACCTTTATTTGTTTTGGATTGAGTATTATTGCAAACAATTGAGAATATTCTTTGGAGTTTATATCTCAATTTTGAGGGTGTTTGGTGAAGATTAGACTTGATTTTGGCCGAATTTCAGATTCAAAATCGAAGAAGAAGAAGAAGAAGAAGAACGCATGACATACAATATACTTACGAAATTGTAGTAAAGTTGTATTATAGTTCTATTTAAGTTGTATTATGTTGTAGTTATATATTTTTTTTATTTGAATGTTGTATGAAAGTTGAAAAATAGTTGTATGATGTATGAATCATTGTATGAAATTTGTATTTAAGTTAAAAATACTATCTTTTTACATAAAGTTGTTGATATGTATCAAAATTGTATTAAGAGGGGAAGTTTTGATTGAAATTTCAAAGAGGAAGATAAACATGCTACATACAAAATATATACAAATCATATATAAAATACATACAAAAGACATATTGTGTAAAATTTGTATGAAAATTGTATTTAAGTTGTATGATGTTGTAGTTGTATTTAACTGGGTAAAAATAATGTATGTAATTTGTAGATAAGTGATAAATAAATTTTATACTATATAATTAGTTATATAAAATTTATTTTTAGTTTATATGTAGTTGTAGATATATCAAATTTGTATCAAATTTATACGAAATTTATTTTGATTTATATGTTGTTGTACCATACAAATTTGTATGATGCTGCTGTCACTTAAAATATCATTTATCGCGTGAAGTTTTTCTATTTCATTAGTAAGTGGTAGAATAAAATAAAAATAACATTCTATTTTTTCTAAACAAATATTGAGAAAATAAAATAATAGCAAATTTAAACCAAACACTATATGACGATGCCAATTAAGGAAGCAAATTCTTGTAAAATTCATAGAGCCAAGTTTTGTTAAAAGCAATTACGGCGGCAAAAATTTGTTGACATTTCCTAATCGCTCCAAAAAGATTACCTTAATTTTACAAGCAATTAAGGCAGAAGAAAAATAAGGAAAGAGAAGAGGAGGGAAAAAAATGGTGTAACTGAATCCCCTAATTTAAGGCATTAATAATGGATTATATATGGAGAGAGGCAACAGAGAATAGGGAAAGAGGAGAGAAGAGAAAAAAGAAAAAAATATAACTAAATCCACTAATTTAAGGTACTAATAGTGAATTATATATAATTTGTAAGTAATACTTATTTAAGGCGGGTAATATACAAAACTAGGACAATTTTGGTAAATAAGTTCCAAATATGAGCCATCTGAGCCCAAGTTTCTTTTTGTTGTTATGGGCCGCTTTATCATTGAGCCCAATGGGTTTACTAGAGTGCCATTCTATTGAACCCAAGCCCACAAATGGGCCATTACTGTTTAGTCCTTTCCTTTTTGCGAGCTGGGGAATACGCCCTTGGGTTCATTTCCATTGTCACAATCATATTAGAGAAGATTGAACAAATATTACACAAATAGCGGCCAAATTGAATGTTTATTTTTTCTAGCTAGTATACCTAAACTATATATTGATTACTCACATTTATACATATATTATATATGATTATCCAAATAAAAATTTATTACGTATTTCAATTCAACCATATGACAGGACTAGAACCAACAACTTACAACTTGTTTAGATGGTTGTTATTTATTGTAGTGCAGTGGCGGATTCAGAAATTTAAAATCATAGGTACTTGCCGATAAAATTTCTGAAAGAAGAGGAAAAATGAGTTTAATTGTGGGTACTCACTTAATATTTATCCAAATATTTTTATAATTGCCTATGTAAATTTACTAAATCTTATCAAAGATAATGGGTGCTCGAGCACCCACATAGGTTCATGTAGCCACTGTTGTATTGTATCGTGTTGTTATTTTAAATACAATATTTGTTTTGATTGTTACTTAAATTTTATTATATCATATCGTTAAATCCGTTGTTACATAGCGACGAAAAGTACAACTTTATGGAACGACTTATTTGGTGTGATGATGTCGTTACCTTGCGTTATTCTCTCATCTTGCCATGCTTTATTATTAAATAATCATATTTTATCTTTTACTCTACTCTTATATATAACAACTAGTATCCGTACGCGTTGAGCGGGGAATAATAAATATAATTTTTCATAAGAAAATATATCTTGGAAAAGACGGTAGATACAAAAAGCATGGAAATGCTATTATTTTTTGGAACATGTTAATGTAATGGATATTCGTATAATAAAGTAGTAAGGAAACACAATAAAGAAACATACAGTTATTTCGTGAAGTACAATATTGTTCTTTATAACCTCAATAAAGCAAGTCATGTATACTAGCTAGATTGCCACAAACAAAGGTTTCTAATGCCTTGAAAATTCAGAAATACGACAAAGCCATAGTATTTAAAGATAGAAAAATCAGACTGTTAGGGAAAAACAATTACTCCCCACTTGCACAACCTTGACCTCCACAATGTAGACGCTCTATTACAACAACTTTCCTAAGGTGCTTGGGGACATGACATGCACAAGTAGTTGCAAAAAACTCATAAATACTACTCCCTCGGTTTTAATTTAGATGAGCTAGTTTGACTCGGCACAGAGTTTAACAAAAAGAAGAAGACTTTTAAAACTTGTGATCTTAAAAGTTTAAGGGGTAAAAGCTTTGTGGGGTCATGTCATTTGTGTGGTTATAAAAACTTCTCATTAAGAGTAAAATTGATAAAATGAAGAGTTTAAAGTTGAATTATTTCCAAATTTAAAAATGCGTCATTTATTTTGGAACAAACTAAAAAGGAAAGTATCTCATCTAATTTGAAACGGAGGGAGTACGAGTTTTTTGCTTGATATTACATGCAGAGACGCTCATATCCAAGCTGCATGTCAAAACTCAGGAAATAGGAAAGAATTAAATATAAGAAACAGGCAGATTCTTAAGATGTAGAGGTACGTTGCCTTAAAACACCTTCTTTCACCTTTCAATCAGGTTGCGATCTACATAATCTTGTTTCAAATTGAACTCATATGAAGCATGACTTATTTCACTGAAGTCTTATTATGCTCTTTATTCTGCATGTAGTACATAACTTAATCAAACATAGTTTTCTAGCATAAAATTCTTCAAACTTACTGGAAAGTTAGCTTTTCAAATTGCAGATTCTCAAACTTCGATGGTATGTCCTCTTGGAAGTGGGAGAATGAAAGCCTTGACATAATGATATTCTGTCACACTTGTGTCCTTTTTGCTTAGTTTTCATCTCCTTCCTCTCTGGATCATATGGCCAATCTTGTATAATGAAACTCCTTTTGGAGAATAATTTTTCATGTATACCTTTCCAATTTGAGCTGTGAGTTTCTGTCCTGCACCTATGTTGGAGTTAAGATTCTCACATCAATGCTGCCAATAAAGATAATATCTATATCTCAAGATTTTGATATGACCCCCGCAACGTCCCATTTGGCACAAATTCAAAGAGTATACATATTCGGCTAACACTTAAGTCATGTTGACAGCACTCAAAGCAATGTCCAGCAGTACTAACTAAATAGCAGTATAGGACTGGGTGCTATGCCTCAGATTAGATTTGACATATCAAAATTTTTTGTAGCCTCTCAAAGCTTATCCAAAACAAACGTTCGACAAGGAGGTACCCCAAGCAGTCCCAACTTCCTTGTTTATACCCTGTCAAGAATTAAAGATTAAAATACACGTTGAACTTTAGACAAAAATAGAGTTTTTTCCAATAAAACACTATTAGACAATTTTCTGAAGTAAATTCATATGTTCCATACTTCCACATATTTATAAAAACTCATTTCGGGGAATAAATTTGCATGTATACCTGTCCGACTTGAACTATGCGTGTCCAACTTGTCCTACACATGTCCGATTTGTCTTTGACATTGGGTAATAAATGACAACTTCTCCATATGAATCCAACAACAGTACTAATGTGGAGAAATGTTAAAATTCTCACATCCAATGAGGAGGGAGGACACATGTTGTCGTCACTATAATGTCTGCTGATAAAAATAAAATACAGATATAATTTTTTTTAGTCAAGACGTGCAAAGTTGTAAAAACATAAGGACAAAAATTCAGAAATGAGTTTAAAAGAATATCTTGATGAAGATGTATATCACAAATTATACAAATTCATGAGAAGTAACAATGAGATATGGATTTGTGCATGCTATTTATTACATAATAAAACCATTAATACGACAGTTAAAGAACTTCTTACCAGGAACAATTGAATTCTTTTTTATATCCAAAGGAAACTTGAGTTGTTGTTGTCCTAGGAGGTAGTCCTTCAGGAAATGACAATATAAAATGAGATGTATTAGTAATGAACTTAAATTTAAAGAAGGTGTAAGCACGTAATTTTTGACTCGCACATTAGAATTATCATTAGTAGTCTTAGTATTTTTAGAATATTTATTTGAGTTTATTACAATACGATTTCACTCTATTATTAATTTTAATTCTTGTTTTAAAGCATAAAAATTGAAAACTACAAACATAGTTTCATCCTTATAATATTTCTCATTTTTATACATATATTTATTTAATGTCCTTAGTTTTCTTTTTGGAAGTGATATTATTTTAATTTAGCTATGATTTTAACCTACTTCTATTTTTTATTTTTAGTATGATATTTGAAAAATACCAAAAACAGTTTTATTTTAGTATTTAGTTTTATTTTAATAGTTTACTCTACTTACATATGACTAATTAACATTTTGGTAGTATTTTAATAGTTTAGGCTCATTATTTTATCTTGCTTTGGGAAAAAAGAGGCCCAAAATCGGCCAGCCCAGTTCCATTAGCCCACTAGACCTGCTGACACGCCCAACACCCCGTTAAATCCTACCCCTTCATTTCTTTTAATCTAATGACCCATGTCAATTCTTACACACACACACACACACACACACACACACACACACACACACACACAC
>AWOL01S0072763.1:2027-85444 GCA_000715115.1 Nicotiana otophora | reverse complement strand
GGTGCTCGGCAAGTATGGCCCGGGTGCTAGTCATGACCCTCCAGTTGGGTCGTGACAATATGGCTCGTCACTGCTTCTCAGTTCCTTATTTATTTCTGTTACTTACTGAGTTGATTGTACTCATACTACATCCTGCACTTCATGTGTAGATCCAGGCATGTTTGAGCACGGAGACTGTTGAGTTCAGGCGTGATCGAGTTCCGGAGACTACGAGGTAGCTGCCAGCATCCGCAAGACCTTGTCACTCCTTCTATATTTATTTCTACCTTGTATTGATACTTAGACACTGGTTGTATTAGTTTTGGTACCTAGACGCTCATGACTTGGTGACATCTCGATGTTTGGGGCTAGTGTTTTCGCACTTTGATTCTATTCTGAGTTCAACTTTGGTTTTAATGAAAATTCCTGATATGGAAAAGTTTTAAATTACTTTTATATTTAACTACTGAAGTATTTTGGGAAAGGCAGGCTTGCCTAGTACCATCGATAGGCACCGTCACGACATGTTAGATTTTGGGTCGTGACACCTGATTGTCAATAAGCCTTGAGAGAAGTTCCATGCATAAGATAAATATATATGGAGACATAGGATCTCTTTGACGAATCCCTCTACTAGGATTAAAGTATTTTGTCTTAGTACCGTTAACAAGGACACCAATATTGCTAGTACTTATGCAATGCATAATGAGTTTGGATATCTTTGGAGGGAAGTTAAAGAAGTTGAGGGTTTTATGAATAAAATCACATTCCAATTTGTCGAAAGCCTTTTCAAGATATATTTTTGAAAGAATATCGAATTTAGAGCAATTGGAGGTGCGGATATTGTTAAGGAGTTCTTATATAATAATAGCATTATCACTAGCTCTCCGTTTTTTATAAAGCTGGTTTGGGTAGGGCCAATTAAGTTTGGAAGCAAAGGCTTAAGTCTGTTGGCTATTATTTAAGTAATGATTTTGTAAGCGGTGTTACAAAGGCCAATATGTCTAATTTTCTTTAGGTGATTAGCATTGTTAATTTTGGGAATGAGACATAAATAGGTATCGTTTGTACCAATCGGAAGGGACTGGGTTTCAAATACCTTATGACAAACACTTTTCATGGAGTTACCAACTATATTCCAATATTTTTGATAAAAGAAAGGGTGAATCCCATCTACCCTGGTGCCTTAAAGGGTTTAAAAGAAAAGATAGCATTTGTGATTTCTGTAGTTGCAAGAGGTCTATCAAGGATTCCTAAATCGACCATTGATAAATTAGAGGTATGGTTCTTAAAGATAACCCTCTTTGTAACACTCTTAGAAGTAGTGAAGGCTTGTTCAAAGTTATTAGTATGTTAAAGAATTGATTTGACATCAGTGATCCAGTTGCCATTATCATTTTTGAAGTACATTATAGAGTTGCGACATTTTCTATTGGAGGCCATAATGTGGGAGAATTTAGTATTGGCGTCCCCTTCATTACACTAATTAATACGTAAACGAAGTTTCCAGAAGTCTTCTTCCATTTTGAGAATAACATTGTACTCTTGTTGGAGATGCATTTCAAGATTTGTTAAGAAGGAGTTGTTTTGATTGTTAGGAGAGGTCTGTATGTCGTGTAGTAGAGCAAGAAGTCTTTTCTTCTTTTTAAAAATGTCGCCAAAAGTATTATTCTTCCAACTAATGAGTTTTTCCTTAAGAATATTATGGGCTCTATTTAGGTCATTCATCATCCAGCTGTCGCGAACAATATTGATGAAATCAGGATGTTTACTGTCACGACCCAAAATCTAACTAGTCGTGATGGTACCTAACCAACCCAGTAGGTAAGTCAATTAACAACTATCCAATTCCAATGAAATTCAATAAGACAATTCAGTAAAAAACAAAAATCTAAATCCCATACATTTCCCAAGGACTGGTATACAAATCACGAGCTTCTAAGATTAAAATTTACAAAGCTGGTATGAAATAAATATATCATTTGTTCGAAAAGTACATAAATAAATTTTTATATTCTAAGTCTACCATGAGCAAGAGGTAGCTACAACCGGAACGAAGGGACGTCTTTAATTTCTAGCTCATGTCGATCACAGCCACATTCAACAGCCAACATCTGCACGCAAGGTGCAGAAGTGTAGTATGAGTACAACCGATCCAATGTACTCAATAAGTAACAAATTTAGCCTTAGGTTGAAAGTAGTGACGAGCTGGAACAAAGATCGTGTCCAACACTAATAGCCAACAACATTTCTTAACAACGTAAAGTAAGTAATAAAGAAGTAACTCAGAGATAAAATGCTCAGCTTTTTCATAGTTTCCCGAAAAAAATAGTTCCGCTTTTCAAGCATATCAGTGAAAACCCAGTCCTTTTCTGAAATAGTAAAAAATATGAGTAAGTTTGAAAACTGTAAATTTTTCCAAAAATCCTTTCAACAATAAATAAGATGTTTTATTTTATTTCCAAATAACAAGTGTAAAATACCTCTCTTTGCCCATATGTCAATATGTGTCAGAAGTCATGAATGACGTGATACCATACAACATGAGGAAAATGCTTCTCTATGCTTTTATGTCATGTGTGCATATCAATGCAATGTATCTCAGAGATGAACTCATGTACTCACACTCTCAGAGTACTCAGTCTCACACTTTCCACTCTTTATGCTCAATCACTCAGTATTGTATATTGCCAGTCTGGCCCAGGGAAGATCCATCCCGAAATATATACATTAACTGAACATCACTCACTCAGTACTGAGTAAGGCCAAATCCAGCCCATGGAGAAGATCCATCCCCAGGTATATAAATGCTTCGGACAAGATCCATGTCCAAGGAAGATCTATCCCTCAATATAATCAACCGCGCTCACTGGGGGTGTGTGCAGACTCTGGAGGGGCTCCTTCGGCCTAAGCGCTATCATAAATCAGTATAACCACTGCGGCGTGCAGCCCGATCCCATATATGTAATCAATATAACATGTTGCGGCGTGCAACCCGATCCCATAATATCACTCACACTCAGGCCCTCGGCCTCACTCAGTCATCAATCTCTCCAGTCTTCCAGGCTCACAGTGCCATGAAACTAGCCCAAAATGATGATACGATATGCCAATAAATGGTAACAGAGACTGAGATATGATATGTATATGAATGCGTGTGACTGAGTATATACAACAATGAAAGCAGATAATGCATTAGCAGAAATGACTGCAGTGGGCCCCAACAAGATAATCATGTATCCTAGACATGGTTTCTAATAAGGATCACAACTCAATATCTCAAGTACGTAGAAATTTCATGATTACAGGTAAGATCAGGTAACTACACAGTACCACAGAAATAACGGAGTCACAATTCACACGGTGCATGCCCACACGCCTGCCACCTAGCATGTGCGTCACCTCAACACCAATCATATAACACGTAATTCAGGGTTTCATACCCTCGACATCAAGTTTAGAAGTGTTACTTACCTCGAACAAGCCAAATCCAATACCCAGCAAGCCAAACGATGCTCCACAAATGCCATCCCGCGTGTACCGACCTCCAAACGGCTCGAAACTAGCCAAAAGCAACTCAAATACATCAAATAATGCCAAAGGAAACAAACTCAATCGATAAAAATCGAATCTTTAATCAAAATTCCAAAATCGACCATAAAGCCAAACCCGGGCCCGCATCTCGAAACCTGAAAAACTCACAAAATTCGATAACCCATTCAATTACGAGTCCAACCATACTAGTTTCACTCAAATTCGACTCCGAATCGATGTTCAAAACTCAAAGATTTACTTAATGAAATTTTAGCCAAAACCCCAAAATTTCACTTCGAAATCATCAATCAAATGCCAAAAATGAAGATGGATTCATGAAATATACTAAAATCGAGTATAGAATACTTACCGCGCGCAATTCATATGGTGAAAATTGCCTCCAAATATTGTCCAAATCCGATCTTCCCAACTCAAAATATGACCAAATGAACAAACTCTTGATATTAAATATTTTTGCCTAGCTGTTCTGTCTCGTTTGTGTGCCAAACAATTCCAAAACTCACTTTTGATGCCTCTAATGGATTCCTTGTAAAACTTCAGTCAGGTTAGGATTTTGAATCACTTCATTTGACCTTATAATGAAAGAGATATGTTGGTTTAAATATTTAAAAATAGTGCAAATTTTTAAATAAAAAGTCACTGACAATTTCGTAATTAATCTGAAAAATCTAGCAACTCAATTCTTAGTAAAATGACAATAAAATTCTCATACGATGCCCAAATTCGACGATTCTTTTTTTTATGGCTGCGTAATTACGATACGGATCTAATGCTTCAATCAAAACAAAAATCGAAGCTTATTTGTTTAATGTGGTACCATTTATGCTTGAAGAAACGACGTCGAAACATAAGAAAAACGAGCGCAACACAAATCAAACCTATCCGAAACTCACCCGAGCCCCTCGCAACCCCGTACGAACATACCAATATAATACGGACCTACTCGAGGCCTCAAATCATGCATAACAGCATCGAAATGACAAAACACACCTCAAATCAAACTTAATGAACTTTCGAACTTTCGACATCCAAACACTCGCGCCGAAACATATCAAAATCAACTCGGAATGAACTCAAATTTTGCACACAAGTCCTTGTATGTCATACAGAGTTACTCATGCCCCCAAACTATCGGGCGAAGTGCAAATGCTCAAAACGACCGGTCGAGAAATTACATTTTCCCGCACTTAAACATACGTTCGTCCTCGAACGTGCCAAGAGTTGTTCCTAAGTCGTCAAACCGCCGTGTAACCTTACCATGCACATAGCCGGGAGGTGATCTCACGTCACCCTATTGTATATAGGACCGACAACACAACATAACTGAAGATCATTACTTTAACCTTAGTCTGTAAACCACATAATCCAATTTCCAACATCCAAAATTTATTACAAACCCGAATCTCGCATCTACGCACTGTATAAGTCTGAACAAGCTGCATCAAGCCATAACCGTAACCCAAGATATAATCACATAATATACCACATAACTCAAATGCTCATAGCAATAATTACTAATCACCGTAGCTGTTTAAAAATAAATCCGGTACTGATAATAAACCTCATATCAAACAAAACCTCGCTCTAAAACCTTCATACACTGCCGATGATGAAAGAAGCACGCAGAAACTCATAACCACTCATCAAATCAACAAGTCATGGAGCTCCCTCTCCTTCGACAAGAACTTTCATGGATTTTTCAATATTATTTCATAAGGTATTTCTATTACCTAGTTTTGTGCTAGCATATATGGAAGAAAACAACCAAGTGGTATTTATAGAGCGTATCTCAATGTTAGTATGAATTTCTTGGTTTCTTCTAACAGAGTTGTTCACATTAACCACGCTGGAGTTTCATAGACACTACAACAAAAAGGGGATTTAGCGGCAATTATTTAGCATCAATAAACTTATTGCCGCTAATTTATTCACGGAAGACAAATATTAGCGGTCAATAAATATTAACCGGTAATTAGTATACTTTTAATGGCCGTTCAAGAGAATAAACAGTAAAGCTATTATTTTTACTTTTAATATTGCCTCCAATTTTTATTTTCCGCTAAATCATCTCCCGCCTAAATCTATCAATTTAGTCTAAAGACTACCCAAAAAAAAAGGACATGCATTACTTTAACTGAAAACCCCTTACACAATCTCTTCGCAAGCCATTCAAGAGCAAAATCGCCGGCCATTTTCTCAACCAAAAAAGTAACCCTCATATTATACACTCTCATCCGTAAGCCATTTAAGAGAAAAATTACCGACCACATTCTCAACCAAAAAAAGTAAGTTCTTTCTCTATCTTTGATGTTTTATTGTATGGGTCTTTCTCTATCTTTGATTTTATTGTATGGGTGTTGGGTTAAAAATTGCTAATTATTGGGTCTAGGAATTACTTAAAGACTACAAAAAAGTTAGGAATAAACTTAATTGAAAAATCTCATGGTATACAAATCGTACCGGCAACCAAAATCGCAACCCGTCAATAATTTTCTCTCTCTAATCTGTAGTGTTTGATTGTGTGGGTGTTGGGTTGATGAAAATTGCTTACTACTTGGGTCTATGGGTTCGATTTGTCAAAGTTCAATTCACTGAATGAGTAAAATCTTTATATCTTTTCTAATTTAGTATTGACGAATCTATGGCATTGATTTTGAATTAAATAATTATTAACTTTTATAGCATACGTTTTTTATATGGAATTATTCTTATAGTTATTTAACTTTATTTTTCCTATATTCTGGATCAATAGTTCAGAACTTTTAATAAATAAATCTTTTTCTTTCAATTTAAGTCATTTTATAGAAGATGCATGTTAGTCATCTATGCATTTTCTATGTTTGTATTGGTTGATCACTGGATGTTTGAGTGAATGCTTTGTGATTTTTTTACTTGTAATTGTTGGTTGTAGCCTTGCATTACAATATGGTAAGGTGTTATTATCATTGGACAATTATTTTTTCTGGTGTATCAATACCTCTTATCTCTAGAACTATCTATATCGCAAGGCATTGTTTGTACGCACGAATCGCTACTTGTTTGTGTTTCACAGCTTGAGATGAGGGTGATGCTTCCTCCTGTTTTGCATGTTACCTACTGATCTGTTGGAGTTAATCTGGTACTAGTATAACTTAATGCAGCTAGATAATTTCTTCATTTTGGAAAGGAACTATGCAAACTAGAGGTCGCAATCGACTGAACTAATTGAACAAAATGATGATGAAGATGTGCGATCTTATATTGAGCAATTGATGGATGGTCAAAACTACTTTAGAGCCCAACCATATGTTGAGCAATTGATGGATGATCAGAACTACTCTAAAGCCCAAGCACATGATGGTCAATCTAATGCGTTGAATTTAGATGCAACATAATGACGATTCAGGTAATACTTTTTAGTATTGCAATCTGTTGCTTTTGTAGTATAGATTACATTACAACTCAAAAAACAAAGTTCCCTTAATATCATATCAATTGCACATTTCCAAAAATTAAATTTCTCCTGATATCTTTTTATCAAGTGAAATTGCTTCAGTACAGCCCTCTTCATCTTGTCGAAAGATGCAAGTGAAATTACTCAGTAAAAAATTAGACCATCAAGCATTGAAGAAGTAGTTCTACATGATTTTTTATCAAACCATCCCAATTATAAGTAAGCAGCTACCTGATGCAATAGTACGTGGCCTTATCATTCAATTTTATTACTTCTGTGTAGTAGCTCACGGCTTTGTCCCACTGCTTGCCCTTATATGCAGTATTTCCTATACAGGGTACCATGATAAATTAGAAGCACATACTAATGAAAGAACCCATAACTTTCGGAAGGTAGTAAAGTGAATATGAATAACTATTAGGCACAATATTATTTCATTGCATATGCTGTTACTTAAGGCTGAAATTTAAAAATTTGCTAGGATTATGGTAACCTTCTGGTGTGGCTTATTAGCAGACTCTTCTTCTTTGGAGTAGAGAGACCCGACGAAAGTGAAAGTTAATATTTTTAAGTGCCCCACATGCTGCTCATCATACAACAACAACAACAACAACCCAGTATAATCCCACTAGTGGGGTCTGGGGAGGGTAGTGTGTACGCAGACCTTACCCCTACCCTGGGGTAGAGAGGCTGTTTCCAAATGACCCTCGGCATCCTTCCCTCCAAGAACTCCCCACCTTGCTCTTGGGGTGACTCGAACTCACAACCTCTTGGTTGGAAGTGGAGGGTGCTTACCATCAGAGCAACCCACCTTGTAGGGTGCTTTCCAATTCTTTAGGATGCTGCTCATCATAAAGAATATTAAATTCCAATGCTGGTAGCTAAAAGGTTGTAACAAGGAGATGTGAATTATACTTCAGGTCTTTGTAGCCACTCGGACGAGGATATAAAACAGTTTGATGCCGCAAAGAGAATTAAGAAACAAAATATAATCAAGTCGAGCAAACCTTACAGTTGATCTTAACATATGAAAAAGCTCAATCTTTTATGCATGATGTTATCTTCTAAATGTTGGTTTTTATTTTTTCCGGAAGAAGTTCTCTATCCCAAAACATGGAGAAGCATGGATCTTAAAGACACTAGGAAAGAATTGGAAAGATTACACGTGTGATTTAACTGCTGAGTGGTCACGACCCAAAACTTCCTTCATAAAACGTCGTGACGGCACCCAGTCTCTACGACTAGGTAAGCCTAAAAGATTGTGGAAATAACAAAAATAAAAGTAAAATTAACAACTAACTGCAATAGATAACTGAACAACTGGTAACAATACCGCTCGGGATGTACAATAACCAATACTCTAGAAATACAGAGTCTTCCCAAAATCCGGAACATCATAAGTCACAAGTTATAGAAGGAAACTAGTATCTCTATACACCAGAGTCTAATAAAAGAAGTACAGAAGGTAATTGACATAGGGGAGAGGGGGACTCCGAGGTCTGCGGATGTGGCAGATATACCTTGAAATCTCTAATCCGTCACTGCTCACTGATGACGTGGCTGATAATGAGCACCTGGATCTGCACACAAAATATGTGTAGAAGAGTAGCATGAGTACACCACAATGGTACCCAGTAAGTGGCAAGCCTAACCTCGGTCGAGTAGTGACTTGGTTAGGTCAGGGCCCACTGGTGTATAATAAATAAAGCAGGAGAATGAAGCAGTATAATAAGAGACTAGAATTTAACTAAAAGGAAAACATAGCAAAATAGCAGTACAACACACATGGATAAACAACGGAGGATCTCCCGAGATACCATCTCGTAGTCCCAAAGTAAAAATGCAAAGAGATATCCTGAGGTACCACCTCGTAGTCTCAAAAGTAAACACACAACTCAAACCGATAAATACAACAGTTAACAACAAGAATTCTACAGTTAAGACTGATAAAAATCAAGGAAAAACAGGAAATCAACTAGGCATGCTGCACAGAGTTCAAATAAGCAGTTAAAGTACGTAAACATGCGATATTAGACTAAACAGGATAACTACACATGTTGGTATAACTCAATTAAGATGAAACCAGGTTACTACTCAGTAAAAAATTGGGTTTTACGATAAATAGCCTGTGTACGCACTCGTCACCTCACGTACATGGTGCTCACATATCACAACAGTACCAAATCCTAAGGGGATTTCCCCCACACAAGGTTAGACAAGCCACTTACCTCGAACCAAGCTCAAATCAATCCGTAAGAATGCATTTTCCTCGATTATCTGACTCCGAATGACCCAAATCTAGCCAAACACAATTACATATCATAAATACAACTACAATAGACTAAGCTAATTAATGAAATCAAGACTTTAACAAGAAATTTGAAAATCACTCTAAAACTTTCCCGGGCCCACGTCTCGGAATCGGGTAAAAGTCACAAAATATGAACACCCATTCACTCACGAGTTCACTTGTTCCAAAATTACTCAAATCCGATGTCAAAATCTCAATCAAAACCCAACAATTTGCTTGAAAAACTTTTCCCATTTTTTCCAATTTTCTCAAATCATTCCCGTAGGAGATCCGGACCCATTTTTTTCTGATCCTTCGAGAAAAAGATTCATTCTCTTCATAAAAAATAGGAGGTAGAACCAATAAAGATTTCTTTTTCGATTCATCCCTGGCCTCATTCAAGAATTGTTTTTGATCCAATCCGCAGGAATCAATAGAAAAGGCAAATCCCTTATGATACACCAGATCCGGCTCGGTTATTGATAGAGTGAATAGATCTGCCATTTCTTGAAATCTCTCTTCTGATTCAAAATCGTAGTGTAACGTGTATCCTCCCCTGTTCCGGTCATGGAATAGATGAAATAAATCAAAAAATGGATTTTTGTTCAAGAATGAAATCTTATTGGAACTGTCCATATCCGGTTCATCCTTCGGAACCATATCACATCCCGGATCTGATGAAATAGGATGAATTGAGACGGTATTTTGTAAATACGTAATTATCTTGAATATATTAACCATTTCTTTATTTTCCGATCGCCTGGAAGGGACAAAAGAAAGATCTTGTTGTTTCTTCAACAATTTCTGATCTCTAGTGGACCTCTCAGTAGGATTCGAACCCAGATGAAGTTCTGACCATCTATCAGAGAAAAAAGAACGAACGGATCTTGTAGGATTCCCAAGAAATTCTTCGATTTCTTCCGGAAACAGATGATTAATCATCTGCTTCTCACGTTCCGTGAATAGCCGGGACATTGAGGAATATCCAGAAAGGCATTTCGGGAATCGGCCTGATTCTATCTCTTTTCGTTCCGTTTGAAGAAAGGAAGGATCCCAAAGAATCGATCTTTCTTTTCGTTGTTGAATCTCTCTTTGATTAATCAATGTGTGATATTCCGAATCCTCATTACTAATGGAATCCAAATGATCTCTGGATTGATCAGAAGATCCTTTCAGTTGGCTAGAATCCGTTACTTGAACGAAACTAGATCTTGTGGAATCATATTGAATATTTGACGATACATTCTGTACCTTGCTAAAAAACCGATCCTTGTTTACCAACCACACATTGTCTAACCAAATCCAATTCTCTCTCGATACGTTCCTCAAAAAATCCGATTCGGGCGGATTCTTCCCCCAACTAACGAAGAGATCTTGGCGGAATTGCCACATATGAAATTGAGCACAGTTTTGCAAAGAAATAGCCCACTTGTTTCTCGAGAAGAGATGGGAAACATGCTCAATATCATTTGATTGAATAGTTGACCCAGTCCCTTGTTGTTTGAAGAAACCCTCCACTTCAATTGGTATTTTTTCACGAAAAGCAGACATGAGATAAGAAATCCAGTGTTTCACTAAGATTTCGAATAGCGGTCCCGAATTCAAGTTGATTCTATTTCGACTCTTCCTCAGAGAAAGACGNAACAAACCAAAATCGAGTTTAAATTTGAAAGATTTTTCTTTATTTTCAGACCAAGAACAGAGAAGAGTGAATTCAGAAAAAAGAGCAAACAGGATGGAATCAATGATAGATTAGTGGGATATAACCAAAAATAAGTGAAGAATCATTACCCAATCGTTGCATTTGAAATTCCCTCAAAATTTTGTCCAAATCCGAGCTCTATCTCAAGTTATGATAAAAATGGTTAAACCCTCGTTTTGAAATGTTTATAACTGCCTAGTGATTCCTCAATCGCGATCGCGGAAATAGCCTCGTGATCGCGAAGCACAACTTCGCTGCCCCAGAATTTAACCCTACGCGAACGTGGAAAACTCCACGTGAATGCAATGCAAAGGCTCTCATACTTACGCGATCGCGAATGACCCCACGCGTTCGTGATGAGCAAAGCGCATGGCCCAACTTTAGCCTCCTTAACACTACGCGAACGCGACCTTGGCCACGCGTTCGCGAAGCACCACTTCATACCAATACACGTTCACATACTCCTGCCCGCGAACATAAAGAACAAGTCCTTCCTTTGCCCACCTTAACCTACACGATCGCGGGCTACCTCTCGCGATTGCCTATAAGGAAACCATATGCATGAGATCACAGAACTTCAGCCATCTTTCAAAATCAATTCCAAATCCGTTGACCATCCGAAACTCATCCGAGGCCCCCGGGACCTCAACCCAACATACCAACGAGCCCTAAAACATCATACAAACTTAGTCGAGCCCTCAAATCACATCAAACAACATTAAAAGCACGAATCACCGTTTGATCCAAACTTAATGAACTTGAAACTTCAAACTTCCACAACAGATGCCAAAACCTATCAAACCACGTCCGATTGACCTTAAATTTTGCACACAAGTCATATTCGACATTATGGACCTACTCCAACTTTCGGAATCGGAATCCAAACCCGATATTAAAAAGTCCACTTCCGGACAAACTTCCCAAAAATTCAACTTTCACAATTTCAAGCTTAATTTAGCTACAGACCTCCAAAACACAATCCGGATACATTCCTATGTCCAAAATTACCCTACGGAGCTAACGAAACCGACAATACTCCATTCTGGAGTCGTCTTTATACAGTTCTGACTACGGTCAAAATCCTAGAACTTAAGTTTTCGTTTTAGGGACTTAGTGTCCCAAAACACTCCGAAACCACGAACAAAACCTCCCGACAAGTCACATAAGCAGAAAAAGATACGGGAAAAGCAGTAAATAGGGGATCTGAGCTATAACTCTTTAAACGACCGATCGGGTCGTTACATGAGTATGCGCAAAAATATAAGACTAAAGACGCTTTGCTAAAAAATAGACCAAGTCGCATACCGAGGGATCAATGGAGTGGTCTTATCTCTTATTGGCTTTCTAATAAAGCTAAGGTATCAACCTTGAAAACACTCCTAGTCTGCTTATTTTAATAGCGTTTTGATTTTAGTTATGCTCAATTTTTATTTGTAGTTATAAGATATCATTTTATGTTTCAATGACAGAGACGTACACAAACAAATAGAAAAACCAGGGCCAAGCAAACGAGACCTCGCACAAGAGGATCCAAAAGTATTTCTACCTTGATGAATGAGCAGGTAAACTTGTGAAAATTTACAAACAATAATATTTTAAAAATAAATTTGCCACGCATATCTGACATTGTTTTAATCATATTAGGTTGTAAATGGAAAAGAGCCTACACGAGCAGAAATTTTCATATTAACTAATAAAAACGTAAGGATGGTTGATCAATGGATAATGATTCTGCCATGACAATCGTAAGATTTCTTCTTTCTTTCATTTTCTAAACTGGAAACAGTTGGAACATGAAAATAATTGTAGCTTTTATTCACGTTTCTTTATATATTTCAATTCGTTGTTTATTAATTGACACTTAAAGAAATGTCTTTTTAAAATATATCACTTTTTATTTATTTATTTTGGTGACTTGAATTTATCATCTTTTGGTTCCATATATAAATTCTGTTGAGTTTTTGGTAGCAATTGAATGTTTACATAAACTGGTCTTCTATAATGCATTTTTACATTACCTGAAAGTTTGATTCAAAGATATTAGGCATAAACTCTCATGTTGCTATGATTGTCCCTAAGAAAAAATATTTTGTGTTCCAGACTTTCAAACTTTCAATAAGTTGAACTTCTCCTCGATCTTTCAAAGATGTATATAGTGTATATTTCGGTACTATAATTTCCCTCTTTTGTGGTTCGATGACTCTGTCAATGTGCATTTTTTCCTGTTCATGAATTCCAAAGTAGATTTATTATGTATTATATGGCCAGGAAATGACAAATGAAAGGGTGAGCAATAGTGAGAGATCTATTGGGCAACCTTCTCAAAGTGTTGCTTGGGAAAGCGATGTATATTTGTCATGATCAAAATCCTAACATGTCGTGATGGCGCCGCGCCTATCGTGGTACTAGGCATGTCGAACTTTACAAAATACTTCCAACATTTAACAGAAATGAATTGAGAAATTTTAAATAACCAGAGTTTCCATAAAAAAAGGGGAAAAACACAAATCACAATTGCCGAAACAATTCCCAAATCGGGGTGTCACTAAGCTCATGAGCATCTATACAACACTGGTCTTGAAAAAAAATATCTACGAGAGTCTGTATCAAATTACAAATAAAGAAAAGATAAGCAAGGAGAAACAAGGACTGCGAACGCCGGGCAACTACCTCATAAATCTCAGAAGATCAACAGTGCATGATATCAACGCCCACCGTGTCCGAAAACACCTGGATCTGCACACGAAGTGTAGAGTGTAGCGTGAGTACAACCAACTCAGTAAGTAACAATAATAAATAAGAAACTGAAAGATAGTGACGAGCTACACAGTTATAGTTCATTTTCGAAAATCTCAACAAGAAAGTAGGCATGCTTTCAAATCTGGCAATTTAAGTCAATTCAGTTTATACAGGCCAAGTTCAAGTAAAAACCAGATATAAAATCTTCCAGAAATTTCAAAAACATTGACATATATCAGATATATACAACAACAATGAAATCAAATACAACCTCTCAAGGAAACAGTCACTCAGTCTTTCTTAATAGCTCATCACTCGACTCTCAGCTCTCATATGCTCACACTCAGTAGGTACCTGCGTTCACTGGGGGTGTGCAAACTCCGGAGGGGCTTCTATAGCCCAAGCGCTATAATCCGCACGTACAACTCATGTACTATAGTATCATATCAGGATCCGCACGGGCAACTCATGTGCTACAATATAAATATCTGAATCCGCACGGACAACTCACGTGCTATGGTATCAATATCTCATCATCAGACCCTTAACCTCACTCAGTCATCAATCTCTCTAGTCTCACGGACTCTCAGTAATCATGGAAATCGGCCCAAAACAAAAATGATATAACGTATCAACAAGGAATAACAGAGACTGAGGTAAAATATGCATGTAAGACTACGACTGAGTACAAATAGCAATTAGCAAGTAATTCAACTGGTATCATGGCCACTGTGGGTCCCTACAGTACCATCACATAACCTAATCATGATTTCTAACATGATTTACAGTCGAATTTCTATAACACATGGAGAACATAAAGCTAACAACAAGTTTATTCAACCTTTCAATCTCACAGAATGGACCAAGTCATAATTCTTACAGTGCACGCCCACACGCCCGTCACCTAGCATGTGTGTCACCTCCGAAACCATCACATAACGTATAAATCCGGGGTTTCATACCCTCTGGACCAGATTTAAAACTGTTACTTACCTCAATCCGAGTAAAACTCTACTCCAATATGCCTTTGCCTCTTGAATCGGCCTCCAAATATCTCGAATCTAGCCACAAGCAGTACAATACAATCAAATACGGGCTAAAGGAATCAATTCTACAAGAAATTATGAAATTATAGCTCAAAATCCTAAATCGGCTCAAACCCGGCCCCCAGGACCACGTCTCGAAATCCAACAAAAGTCACAAAACCCGAAAGCTCATTCGACCACGATTCTAACCATACCAAATTTATCAAAATCAGACATCAAATGGCATTCAAATCCCCAAAATCAACTCTCCAATTCTCTAGCCTCAATCCCCCAAATTACATCTCAAAAACACACCAACTAGGTGGAAAAATTAATGGGAAACATAATTATTGAAGAAATTTAACCACAAGCGACTTACCTGAAGAATCCCTTCGAAACCTCTCTAAACAATGTTAGAAATCTCAACATTCCCGGAACCCTCATTTTTGAATATTTTTATACTGCCCAATTCTTTCCTCTATGCGATCGCGGACCAAGTTACGCGATCGCGAAGAACAAATAACCTGCCCCCATAAATTGGCCTACGCGAATGCGGAATCCTCCCTGCGAACGTGTTGCACTGCCCCTCTGACTTATGCGATCGCGAACGACCTTACGTGTTCGCGATGAACAAAACATGTGGCCTCATCTCCTATCCCTTTTCCTCTTCGCGAACGCGGCCTAGCCCATGCGTTCGCGTTACACAGCTTCTCAAGGCTACGCAACCGCGGCCCTCCACTCGCGAATGCATAAGGCAAACTCCATCAACGACCAACATAGCCTATGCGATCGCGGACCTGGACACGCGGTCGCGTATAAGGAAACCAGTTCAGGAAAAACCAGAAAACGTCAGCTAACAAGCTAAGTCCAAAAATGATCCGTTAACCACCCGAGGCTCCCGTGACCTTAACCAAACATACCATCAAGTCCCAAAACATCATACGAACTTAGTCGAACCCTCAAATCACTTCAAACAATATCAAAAACACGAATTGCACATGGATTCAAGCCTAATGAACTTTGAAATTTTCATATTCTACAAACGACGTTGAAACCTATCAAATCACGTCCGATTGACCTCAAATTTTGCACACAAGTCACAAATGACAACACGAACCTATCCAACTTTCGGAAATCCAATCCGACCCCGATATCAAAAAGTCAACTCTCGGTCAAACTTACCAAAATTTCAACTTTTGCCATTTCAAGCCTAACACTACTACGGATCTCCAAATCACAATCCAGATACGCTCCTAAGTCCAAAATCACCTAACGGAGCTAAGAAAACCATCAAAATTCAAATCGAGCTCATTTACACATAAGTCAATATCTAGTCAACTTTCAAACTTAAGCTTTCAATTAAGAGACTAAGTGTCTCAATTCACTCTGAAATCTCTCCGGACCCAAATCAACCAACCCGGTAAGTCATATAACAGTCGTAGAGCACAAAAGGAGTAGAAAATGGGGGAATGGGGCTACAACTCTCGAAACGATCGGCCGAGTCGTTACATCCTCCCTCTCTTAAATAAACGTTCGTCCTCGAACGGATCTAGAAACTTACATGGAGTCATAAATAGGCGTGGGTATCTGCTCCACATCTCTCGCTCGGTCTCCCAAGTAGCCTCTTCAACAGGCTGATCTCTCCACTGCACCTTCACTGAAGCTATGTCCTTTAACCTCTACTTTCGAACCTGCCGATCCAAAATGGCCACCGGCTCCACATCATAGGTCAAGTCACCATCCAACTGAACCATACTGAAATCCAAAACATGAGATGGATCGCCGATATACTTCCGAAGCATAGAAACGTGAAATCTGGATGCACACTCGACAAGCTAGGTGGCAAGGCAAGCTTGTAAGCCACCTCCCCAATCCTATGAAGTACCTCAAAAGGACCAATGAACCGTGGGCTCAACTTGCCCTTCTTTCCGAATCTGATAACACCCTTCATGGGTGAAACCTTCAGCAGAACCTTCTCCCCAACCATGTAAGACACATCGCGAACCTTCCTATCGGCATAGCTCTTCTACCTAGACTACGTTGTACAAAGCATCCTAAACCAAGTCAGTACCCAATAGCCTAGCCTCATATACCTCAGACCAACCTACCGGAGATCTACACCACCTCCCATACAAATCCTCATACGGAGCCATCTAAATGCTTGACTGATAGCTGTTGTTGTAAGCAAACTCTGCGAGTGGCAGAAACTGGTCCTATGAACCCCCGAAATCAATGACACAAGCGCGTAGCATATCTTTCAATATCTGAATAGTGTGCTCGGACTGTCTGTCCGTCTGAGGTTGAAATGTTGTACTCAACTCCACCTGAGTGTCCAACTCTCGATGCACGGCTCTCCAAAACTGCAATGTAAACTGCATGCCTTTATTTGAAATGATGGAAACTTGTACACTGTGAAGGCGAACAATCTCTTTGATGTAAATCTCAGCCTACCGATCTGAAGAATAAGTAGTACCCACTGGAATAAAGTGCGCGGACTTGGTCAACCGATCCACAATCACCCAAATAGCATCGAACTGCCTCAAAGTTCGTGGGAGCCCAACTACAAAATCCATGGTAATTCGCTCCCACTTTCACTCTGGAATCTCTATCCTCTGAAGCAAGCCATCCGGTCTCTGATGCTCATATTTTACTTGCTGACAGTTAAGACACCAAGCTCTAAACCCAACTATATCCTTCTTCATTCTCCTCTACCAATAGTGCTACCTCAGGTCCTGGTACATCTTCGCGGAATCCGGATGGATAGAATACCGCGAGCTGTGGGCCTCCTCAAGAATCAACTCCCGTAGCCCATCTATATTAGGCACACATATCCGGCACTGCATCTTCAACACCCATCATCTCCAATAGTCACATCTCTGGCATCACCGTGCTGAACCTTGTCCTGGAGGACAAGCAAATGAGGATCATCATACTGGCGCTCTCTGATGCGATCAAAGAAGGAAGACCGAGATACCACATAGGCTAGAGCCCGACTAGGCTCCGAAATATCTAATATCACGAACTGGTTGGCCAAGGCCTGAACATCAACTGCAAGAGGTCTCTCACCAGCAGGAATGAATGCAAGACTACCCATACTCACTGCCTTTCTACTCAAGGCATCAGCCACCACATTGTCTTTCCCCGGATGATACAGAATAGTAATATCATAGTACTTTAGCAGCTCCAACCATCTCCGCTGCATCAAATTTAGATCCTTCAGTTTGAACAAGTGCTGGAGGCTACGATGATCAGTAAATACCTCACAAGACACACCATAGAGATAGTTCCTCCAAATCTTCAACGTATGAACAATGGCAGCAACCTCCAAATCATGAACAAGATAGTTCTTTTCACGAGTCTTCAACTGACGCGAAGCATAAGAAATGACTCTACCCTCATGCATCAAAACACACCCAATACTGATCCGAGAAGCATCACAATACACTGTATAAGAACCAGAAGCTGATGGTAAAACTAGAACTGAAGCTGTGGTCAAGGGAGTCTTGAGCTTCTGAAAGATCTCCTCACACTCATCCAACCACTTGAAAGGAGCACCCTTTTGGGTCAATTTGGTCAAGGGCGATGCAATAGACGAGAAACCCTGCATGAAGCGATGATAATAACCAGCCAAACCAAGAAAGCTCTGAATCTTCGTAGCTGAGCACGGTCTGGGACAAATCTGAACCGCCTCTACTTTTTTTGGATCCACCTGAATACCCTCACTAGACACCACGCGCCCCAAGAACGCCACTAAACTGAGCCAAAACTCACACTTGGAGAACTTGGCATAAAGTTTCTCCTCCCTCAATCGCTGCAACACTATCCTCAAATGTTGGGCATGCTCCTCCTGACTACGAGAGTATACCAGGATATCATCAATGAACACTATAACAAACGAGTCGAGATAAGGCCGAACACACTGTTCATCAGATGCACGAACTATGATGGGGCGTTTGTCAGCCCAAAAGACATAACGAGGAACTCATAATGACCATAACGGGTCCTAAAAGCTGTCTTTAGAATATCCGAGTCCCGAATCTTCAACTGGTGATACCCATACCTCACATCAATCTTGGAGAATACCCCCGCTCCCTGAAGCTGGTCAATAGATAATCAATACGCGATAAATAATACTTGTTCTTGATTGTGACCTTGTTCAACTGCCTATAGTCAATGCACATTCTCATAGTACCATCATTCTTTTTTACAAATAGAACAGGTGCACCCCAAGGTAAAACACTAGGCCTAATAAACCCCTTATCAAGGAGTTCCTGAACCTGCTCCTTCAACTCAGCCGGTGCCATACGATATGGAGGAATCGAAATGGGCTGAGTGCCCGACACCAAGTCAATACGAAAATCAATATCCCTGTCAGGCGACATGCCCGGCAGGTCTGCAGGAAACACATCCGGGAAATCTCGCACCACCGAAACAAAATCAATAGAAGGGGTCTCAGCACTAACATCCTTCACAAATACCAGATAAGATAAACAACCCTTCCCAACCATCCGCTAGGCCTTCAAGTAAGAAATCACTCTACTAGAAACATAGTCTAGAAAACCTTGCCACTCAATCCGTGGCAAATCCGCCATCGCCAACACCATGGTGAAGATGTTACACTCTTGTGCTTAGTCTATTTTAAAGCTTCTTGGTGTGATGAGTTAGGAGAATTATTTAAAAAGGTCGTGTCTATATAAAGTATAGTTTGATTGCTTGAGGACGAGCAACGTTTAAATGTGGGATAGTGATGTTTGACTATAATTATATATTTTTAGTGCATTACTTACCTTACATTTTGGGGCTATAATGCTAAACTATACTATATTTGTGCTTAATTGAGTTTATTTTATGTGTAGGTATGTTAAAGACGAAATTGAAATCAAAGTGGAGATTTTATGCTTATTTTATACACTACAAGAATGGTTCATGAGTATTTAATTATTGAAAAATGCTTGAAGGTTAGTATTATAAAAGAAGACAAAAGAAAGAAATAATTGCAAAGGAAAAAGAAAGAAAGCAAGAACGAGAGAGTTAAGCAAAATGCGAAACGAAGCAGCAAAGAAGTAGTAGGCGACGCGAGATTCATGTCTTGCGTTTTACCTCGCGAGAGGAGGCAGGTTGTGAAGCTTGCAACGTCAAGTCCGCAGCGAGATGGGGGCGTGCGTTTTGCCTCGCGCCGCGAGGCCTGTAGCGAGGGGGTTCCGGATATTAAAGCCTATTTTGTCTCCTATTTGGTTTTGGACTAGGTTAGTTCGTCTAGGTCTTTTCCCTACACATAAATAGTCATTAAACATCATTTTTAAGGGAGTGTTTTGGCAATCGGAGGAAAGAACATCACGCGGAACAATATTTGGAGGAGAAAATTATAGAGTTCTTCATTCCCTTATCTTTTCTTTGTAATTTGTTTATGCAAAATACTTGGAAAATTGTTACTACAAACATGAGTGGCTAAGCACTCTAGTTCTAGGGTTGTGGTTGACATGATTATTAACGTTTATTAATTACATCTTCGTTAATTCGGATTATCATCTTGTGGTTGTTTTTCTAATTCTGTGTATAATTGCTTAATTGTTTGGCCAGCAGTTGAGTTCTATTTACTATCTATGCCATGCTTGGAAAAGCCGTGTTTAGATTAGAGTAGAATTAGAAAGATCTTGTTTCTGAACCCGTGGCTCGGGAAAGATTTTATGGTTAGGATAGGAATATACCTAATAGTCTTGCTTAATTGAACACCATATTATATTCGTTCATGATAGACTCAATACCATAGGAATATATGAGTGATATATTGTGGGCAGGCGAGTAGTATTGTGGGAACATACTATGCATATAAACGATCCGTTTAATTAGCAACCATAGATAATCTAGATTAATGAGAGTGATTATTGAATTTAATATGATTGATAAACTGACCACAACCCTGGAATTTGCATCTCCTCTGAAGTAAAATTTCATCATACACATTTGCATTCTTGATAATTTAGTTGTTACTTGTTTAATTTCCGCAATAGTAGATTAATATAAAAATATCTCTCTTAATTATTTTAGATAATTAATTGATTTTAGTTTGCTTAGTTAACGATCAATCTAAGTCTCTGTGGGTTCGACATCCGACTTTCGAGTCACTTTATTACTTGACTACCACGTATACTAACGTGTACTTGGGGAACCAATAAGTTTTTCGTACTGTTAGCGGGGACTTAGTTATTAATTGTTTATCTAAGTTTTTCTTTTAATTGATTTTTGTTCAAGTTTTTAATTTTCTTATCTAGTTTGTGTTTTTTTTTAAAACTTATTTTCACATGGCATCTTGGAATGTAAATTGTTTGAATGATGGTTATTTTTATTTTGATGATCTTTGTCCATATTGTGGAGGACCCCACTGGTGCAAAAATTATCAGAATATTTTCGGGAGCGAGTTGTGCGCACAATCTCAATTATTTGAGTGGAATATCTGTAATATGTGTGATGGTCAAGATGGCCATTGAGATGGTTGTCCTAATTCTTTTCATCCTTCTCTGAGCCCTTATTATGATCTTGCTAACAATACTTGTGAGTTTTATAGAGGCAATGAAGTGCAGGATATGGAACGTGATGCATATATTAGGGATATTCTGAGGCAAGTAGATAGAGCAACAGGATGAACTCAAAAAAGATATGAAAAGAATGAAGGCAGCAATCACAAGAATGAAGGCCAATATAGAAGAATTAAATGAAGAGAGGAGTACCAGCAAGAGAAAAGTTTTGAAAATGAGGAGATTTTGAGTCAAACTTGGCCGGTGGAACAAGCTGAAAGATTGGAAATATATGAGGCTCAACGTGAGAAAATTACAGATGGTATAAAAGACTTAATAGAAGGAAGGGCTGGACTGGGACAAGAGATCGAAAAATTTGGCATTGCTATTCACGACTTGGGAGCTCAATTGATTGCAAAGGTTGATACGTCTAACGCCCAACAAAATAGTAAAGAGTTGTGTGAAGTTGAAAAGGAGCTTATACGCCAAATTGAGGAGCTAAAAGTGGAGAGTCAATCATTTGAGCATATGTTTGTTGATGATGCCCATGTTGAGAAAAGTCCACTAGAGCCATGTGAGGAAGTAGATAATATTATATTTGAAGACTCTAATATGTGTACATATGAGGATGTAGATAGTGACACAATTCTAGAGTTAGGGCGCATTGGTCCTCATTCCATCAATTTTTCAATATTGTGTTTGGATGATTGTATGGGAATTGAGTCATTCGAGCCTTTGGAGGAGCCAACAGACGAGAAACAAGGTGCTTACGTTCTGAAATTTATCGTGCCACAGAGACATAATTACATACCTCATCTAAAGACCAATAAGTGTAGAATGGAAAATTTATTGCTTGGCCTGGTTTTCTTTGTAGCCCCACCGAATGAGCATAGCCACAAACTGGATGCCCTATTGGGGGTTCAATTCATAAGTTCAAGGTGGAGGCAAAAAGTGGTTCAAGTCGTGCCGTGATGTTAAATCAGGCGCTTGTTGGGAGACAACTCAGCTTTACTGTATTTTTATTTTATTTTATTTTATTTTATATTATTTTTGTAGTGTTGTTTTGGTTTTATAGGATTATGAGCATAGGAAGAAAAGTCATTGAAAGAGTGCAAAAGCGAGCTAGATAGTAAAAACTAAGTGTGGGGTGCCCACACAAAGGACCATGCTTGGGGGAGGTCTGAGTACCCGTAAGCCGTTATTGCTTCGACCTTTGGCCTTTTAGGGAATTTTTTGTCCACCCTCGTTACTGTTTTACTTTATTTGTGCACTGGGGACACTGCACTCTTTTAAATGCTGGGTTGAAGAATTCTCTAGATAATTAATAGTAGGATGTAGAAAAATGTTAACATCTTATTTTTGTTTTTGGAGTTGTGTAGTATTTTAGGAGATACGAAAAATTCGAAAAACAAATCAAAAAAAAAGTAGAAAAATTGGACTTTTCCCGACGATGGATCTCCTAGAAGGTTTTCTTGAGGGACTTAAGTCTAAAGAAAAAGGACAGAAAAGTTTTCTTTGTAGGTAGTGTAGTAATTCCCCCTTGGTTTTTCTTTGGGTCGCGGTTCTTTTTCAAGAGTTTTGTTTGAACACTGTGTAGTTAGTTTTAGATTTTTAGAAGTAGGAGCCATTGTGAGATGAATTGAATTGAAGCAATATCTCTTGACTTTGTTAGGCCTTGAGAATAGTGAGTACTTTGGTTTTGACACTTAGGTTCAGTTTTTGACTCTTGTATAAGTACCTTAAATCGTATGATCTTAACTTTGCTTAAATACTTTGACTAGAGTGTCTTGATGAATCCAATCCTGAGTGAATTATGTGCCATGTGTGTGTGAGGTTTGAGTGTTATTATGTGCATTGCATTTGATATCTAGAACTTGCCCTATGTGTTTGCAAAACGAAATAGGAATTTTGTTCAGTCTTGGAAGTGATATAGGCATTTCTTTGTTGAGCCAGATATATGCTTTTACCTACCTAATTATTATGTATCGTAGTTAACCCTTTGAGCTTGTAATCTTGTTCTTTGGCAACCACATTACAAGCCTTACTCATTTTGTTGAATTAACCATTTATTTGAACCTTTTCCCCTCTCATGAGCACTTGAATTAGTATGAACTTTGTAAAAGTTAAAGTGTGGGGTTTGGTTTGGTTTTTGAGTGGAACTAATGATATAAGAAGAAAGGTGCACTGTCTTGAAAAAGATAAGAGCCACTTTAATTGAAAAAAGCAATGAAAAAATAAAAAAAAAATAGTTGTATTGTTGTGAAAAATATTCCTTGATAGTGATGACTCTTGATGTAATTGTGGTTAAAGAAGTATGGAGTTAATATACATTGATGTGAAGGTGGAGTTATGGTTTGACATATGTATGGGTTTGAATGTTAAAGTGTATGTATTAAAGTGCTTAGGGAAGTGTAGTCACTCTTATATCCAAATATATCCTACCCGACCCGTAGTCTACATTACAACCAATTAAAGTCCTACTTGATCCTAGACTGAATGAGCTCGATTAGTAGAGTAGTATACTACGGGCAAGCCTATGGTGCATCTTTTGTAACATATGAATGTTATTTCTGAGAGTGAGTGAATTTTCCTATCTTGAGTTCCTAATTGTTCTTAAATTTTATTGTGTGCGGAACTACTCTCTTCTGTTGTGTGAGGGCACTTGATTCATGAAGGAAAGGTAATGTCCTGACCTCTATGTTAGAGTAAGTGAGTGAGTTGTAAATAATACATGGTACTTGCGAGTCAAATCTTGAGGTAAAGATGTTATATCCTTGTGCTTATTCTATTTTAAAGATTCTTGGTATGATGAGTTAAGAGAATTGTTTAAAAAGGCCGTGTCTATATAAAGTGTAGTTTGATTGCTCGAGGACGAGCAACGTTTAAGTATGGGGTAGTGATGTTTGGTTATAATTATATATTTTTAGTGCATTACTTACCTTACATTTTGGGGCTCTAATGCTAAACTATACTATATTTCTACTTAATTGAGTTTATTTTACGTGTAGGTACGTTAAAGACGAAATTGAGATCAAAGTGGAGATTTTATGTATATTTTATACACAACAAGAATGGTTCATGAGTATTTAATTATTGGACAATGATTGAAGGTTAGTATTATAAAAGAATACAAAAGAAAGAAATAATTGCAAAGGAAAAAGAAAGAAAACAAGAATGAGAGAGTTAAGCTAAATGAGAAAAGAAGTAGCAAAGAAGCAGTAGGCGATGCGAGACTCATGTCTTGCATTTTACCTCGCGAGGCTAGGTCTGCAGCGAGAGGAGGCGCGCTGTGAAGCTTGCAACGCCAGGTCTGCAGAGAGATAGGGGCGTGCGTTTTGCCTCGCGCCCCGAGGCCTGTAGCGAGGGGTTTCCGGATTTTAAAAGCCTATTTTGTCTCTTATTTGATTTTGGACTTGGTTAGTTCGTTAAATTTTTTTTCCTACACATATAAATAGTCATTAAACATGATTTTGAAGAGACTCTTTTGGCGACCGGGGGCAAGAACATCACGTGGAACAACTTTTGGAGGAGAAAATCATAGAGTTCTTCATTCCCTGAAAAGAAAAATGTAAAAGATAATAATAAATACGAAAAGCGATAATCCATTAATAAAATTTTAAAACGTCAACAAGTGCGGTTCGATGGCTCGAGCAATTATTTCAGAAAGAAATATTGAAAATGTCTATAATGCTCAAAACTATTTTAAAATAATTCATACTAATTTTCCAGGCTACCCAAGAACTCGACGGGCCCGGGATGGTGCAGCGGTCCGGTTTTTGTTAACAACTCCTTCCTCCATGGTCTGAATGGTAAGGTATTCCTCCTCCTCAAATATTGTACTGCAGTCCATGTCTTTTTCATCTAGAAACAGCTTCATTATGCCAACCAAAACCTCATCTTCCTCAGATCCCCACATCATGTCAGCTTGAGGGAATGTCTGGTGCAAGGGTGGTACCGGTTGTTCCAGTGGATAATAAGGAGCACGCCATGGTGGTGACCAATCCTGGTATTCGTGCCATGTGTATTCGTATCCAGTCCAAAAGTCGTACCATGGTACTGTGGTTGTATGGGTTTGGGTATCCCTTTAAGATTTTTGCCGAGACCCTTGACGGGTTCATACCCTGTCAATAGCAGTATGCTTTATATCTTTTTGCTCCACCATCGGTCCTTTTCAATTGCGTTGACTCATTCAATGCGATGGTATGTTTCTCCGCCCAGTTTCTTTCTGTTTGATGATCGACACAATCTGATTGGTGTAGATGGGGTTACTTCCATCTCCATGGATGATCACCTCCTGATAATTCCACTCAAACTTCACAGCCTGATGCATAGTTGAAGCCACTGCCCCAGCGGCACGTATCTAGGGTCGTCCAAATCTACAAGATTGAGTTGATTCTCGTCCGATATAGAGGGTATTTGCCATAATTAAGCAAATACCTAAGTAATGCCATAAAAGTGTGATCAGTACCAAAGGAACCCAAATATGGTAAGCAAATAATGGTAAAATCCGATCATCAGCGGGAGTAGGAGAGGGAATTAAGGGGGAGGCGGCTAGGGTTCTTTAGAAGAGAGAAGAGGAGAGTTGAGAGCATTTTGGGGCAGCGGATTAAGGAGAATGGGTAGGGTTTCATAGGGTTTGGGTAATTAAAAGTGAGGGAGAGGTTGTGGGCCGTTGATCCTTTGAGATCAACAACCGGGATTGAGCGAGAAACGGGACAGGTTGCAGATCGGGTCTCGACCGGGTTGAAAATTAAAAGGGGTCGTCTGGTTTGGGCTGGGGAAATTGGGTCAGGGATTTTGGGGTGTTTGGGCCACTAATATGGTCCTAAATTAGGCTTGAGTTGGGGTATAAATTAAATACACGACAATTATTAATAAAATAATTTATAAAACTATTTAATAGATAATAAAATATTACTTATGCAATAAAATAATTTAAAATAATAACCTAACATTATAAAAATATAAAAATACTATTTGGGCATAAATAATATTAAAAAAATATAATTATGCATGAATATAGGCTATTATCGTAAAATTATGTAAATAGCTTAAAAATACAAATATACTTACATAAAATAAAGTAAAGAATATTCTGAAATATATATGTTGATGCAAATAATAACTTTGGGTAATTAAATCATCAAAAATAAATTAAGGGGTAATTAATAAATATTTAAGTAATTGAAATGCAAGACAACATTAATTTTAAAGCTTTAAAAATTATGGAAAATTATAAAAATACTTGTATAAATTTTGTAAATTAAATAATAATGCGAAAATGATTTTTGAAAGTATATATACTTATTTTAAAAATATGAGGGCAAAATTGGGTATCAACACCTGCGAGATAATCTACGGATGTGTGATTTTTATGATATTGTGTGGAGTCTTTCTTTTCTACCAGTGCGTTATATTTGTGCGATCTGAGTTTGGATCGGTTGTAATAGTTGACCTGACCGTCACAAGGATGAATGCGAGATTTGCAGGTGATTTGAGGTATATAAGATGGTTTGTGTTGCATTAGCTTATGAAGGATTTAGTTGAATCTCGCTGCGGTAACATCGCAATAATGGGGAATGATTATTTTAAGTTATAAGATGTTTTATTCCATGGCTTTGAGCCAAGTGGGGGAGTATGCTATCGGCAAGTTGATTGCACGGTTATGTGTTGTATTGGTTTCGGTTTGAGGTATACTTGTAAATCAGTTATGACTTGCAGAGGTTGAGATTGAGGATGACTCGAGTAAGAGAATTTCTGGATACAGGTTGTATTACACACTATGGGTATATGGGAATCATGGAATGATTGAGGGGTTATTTGTGAAGGATGTAGTGTACATGGAGTAGGAATTTGCTTGATTGAGTTAAGGTGGGGTTACTGCTTTGGGTGTCATCGTGCTAATGTGGCACAAGTTGTTTGGCTCGTTTGGGGCGTTGCAATTGAGATTTGAGCAGAGTGGATGACTCTCGAGAATAGTTCTAATGGATTCAAGATTTATATGTAGCAACTGAGAATTTAGATTGGTATATGGCTAGAATCTGAGATTTTCATTGGATGGTGTTGAGACTCGTGGTATTTCTATATCATTATGGATTCTACATTTCAGTATCATGAAGGTGAAGAAAATGACTTTAGATTCATAGAAGGTCTCTTCAGAGTGGGTGTCTCGATTGTGGCACTTTTGGGGTGCTTAAGACAAAATACAACGGCTTATGGGCCTTAGGGCAGTATGATTTTATGCTAGGATTGATTGTGGTGAGTGTTGGGTTAAGGGTCATAGTCTAATGGCAAGGAGAAGTGCCAACTTGAGGGTAATTCGGAAGGAACTCGGAGAAATAGGACAGCTTGGTAGTAGGTTGGATCAGCACAGTAATGGATATGATCAGTTCTTTGGGTACTTATGCTGTGGTGAGTCTCTACAGGTGTTTTCTAGCAATAATCTTGGATTTGGCAACTTGCGTGACTTGGTTGAGTTAGAGAGATTTAGTTCTGATGTCTTGGGTATGTGAAAATGAGTTTCGAAGAGTTCTCGATGATTTCTATCACGGTGCGAGGTGGATATTTCCTACTAGCGTGAGGAACATGTGGCGTATTGGGATTTTCTCTTGGATGAGATCAAATGAAAGGTTCCTGGCTAATTGAGTATGTAGTTTTCTTGTGATTCAGAGTTGATTATGAGATTCTCGTATCTTTCCTATGATGGCATGATATATGTGGTGTGTTGTGTGGGATTAAGATTTATATTTGCAACGTCATGGGTCAGTTTTGAAGGGGAGATCATAAATTCTTAGTCAACATAGACGAATTCAGATGTCTACATGAATGTTATAACTATTTGGTAATGCCTGAAAAGGTGCGCATCTCACTGGAGTCATTTTCTATGTTTGAGTACATTTGAATTTTTGTATATCAGTGCACAGATTGTACGGTTGGTGGTTTAAGGTTGTATTGGTGTGGCATGTCAGTACAGTAGTTGGTACTTGATAAGATGAGGTCATCGGAACTAGAATGGGTGATATCGGATCTGATTGTGGTATATTTAAAAGGATAATGTCGCTGACCGGCTTAGAAGATTGCTACAGTACTTATCGGAGGAGAGGGAGCTCTATGACTTGTTCTTCTAATGAATGGTTGTGAGTTTTACGTCTTCCTTTCATCATCGGTAGTGTACGAAGGTTTTAGAATGAGGTTTTGTTTGATATGAGGTTTATTACAGGTATTGGGTTGTTTTGAGCATCTACTGTGATCAGAAATTTTGCTACGAGTACGCGAGTCGTGTGGTGCGTCGTGTGAGTACATCTTGGGTTATGGTTCTGGCCTGATACAACTTGTTCAGACTTAGATAGTGTGTGGATGCAAGATGCGAGTCTTATAGGAAATTCCAGATGTTGGAAATAGAATTATGTGGTTTACGGAATAAGGTTGAAGTAATGATCTTCAGTATATTGTATTCTTGGGCCTAGATGGAATAGGGTGACGTGGGATCACCCCGAGTACGTGCATGGTAAGGTACACAGTGATCTTGGGCTTAAGAACAACTCTGGGCACGTTTGAGGACCAACGTATGTTTAAATGGGGGAGAATGTAACGACCTGACCGATCATTTTGAGAATTGGCACTTCGCTCGGTAGTTTGAGGGCATGAATAGCTCCGTATGATATATTATGAGTGTTGTCAATCGTTTGTTTTGGTTTTGAGACTATTTGGAATTGAACTGGAAGAATGAATTTTATTGTTGAAGCTTTAAGTTAGAAGAGTTGACTAAGTTTACCTTTTTGTGCATTTTACCCCGAAACAATATTTTGATGTTTCCGATAGGTCCGGATGGTGATTTTTGACTTAGGCGTATGCCCGGATTTGTATTTGGATGTTTCTAGAAGGTTTCGGCACAAATTGGAAATTTAAAGGTTTGGAAAGTTCACAAGTTAGACCGAGAGTTGAATTTATCGATATCGGATTCAGATTGTGGTTACGGGAATTGGAACAACTTTGTTATATCATTTGGGACTTACGTGCAACATTTAGGTTCATTCTGGGTTGATTTGCTATGTTTCCGTACGAGATATGGAAGTAGAAAAGCTCAAAGTGCATCAAGTTTGATTTGGGGTGCGATTTGTTATTTCGTTGTTGTTATGTGTGATTTGAGGCCTCAAGTAGGTCCGTGTTGTGTTTCAGGACTTGTTGGTATGTTCGGACGGGATACCGGGGGGCTCAGGCGTGTTTCAGATTGATTTCAGACCATATTTCTTCATGTTTTCATTGTTGGTTGCTGCTGGATTCTGGTGCCTCGATTGTCCTTCGCGGTCGCGAAGAAGGGTACGCGATCGCGTAGAGGAAATTTGGAGCTGGGGCATTTACTTCATCACAGTCGCGATAGGGTGGCTTCGTTCGCGTAGGGTCATGTGGGTTACTGTCCGCGTTCGCGTATGAGGAACTGCGGTCGCAAAGTGTTGAGGTTTAGTAGGTGAGAGCTAGGGAATTCTTCATCACGATCGCGTAATATGAGTCGCGTTCGCGAAGCTTTGGCATAAGTGGTCATTGCGTTCGCGTGGCATGTGTCGTGAACGCGTAGTGCGTTTTGGTGGCAGATCATTTTTGTTCATCAAGAGCGCGATGGATTTTCCGTGTTCGCGTAAGAGGATGCCTTGTCAGAAGTATAAAGTACTCTATTTTAGGGGTTTCAAGCATTTTTTGTATTTTTGGAGCTATGGAGCTCGGATTGAGGCGATTCTTGAAGTAATTTTGACCATGTGGACTGGGCTAAGTGTTCTCTACTCATTTTTGATTTTATATCATGAATCTATTTTCATTTTCGGTATTTGATTGAGGGTTCCAAAAGAGAAAAATGGGGGGTTTAGCCTAAAGTTTCATAAAGTGAATTTTTGAGTTTTGTACATCGATCCGGAGTCGGATTTGAGTGAAACTAGTATGGTTGAACTCGTAATTGAATGAGTTATCGGATATTTTGAGCTTTGTTGGGGTCTGAGGTACGGGCCAGGTTGGACTTTTGGGATGATTTTTGGGCTTTGATTAAAGATTCGAGCTTTATCGAGTGAGTTTGTTTTCTTTGGCATTATTTGATGTATTTGATAGTTTCGAGCCGTTCGGAGGTCAGTACGCGCGGGATGGCATTTTTGGAGCATCGTTTAGCTTGCTGGGTATTAGATTTGGCTTGTTCGAGGTAAGTGACACTTCTAAACTTGATGTTGAAGGTATGAAACCCCGAATTACGTGTTATGTGTTTGGTGTTGAGGTGACGCACATGCTAGAAGACGGGCGTGTGGGCGTGCACCGTGTGAATCGTAACTCCATTATTCCTGTGATACTGTGTAGTTACCTGATCTTACCTGTAACCATGAGATTTCTACGTACTTAAGCTATTGTGTTGTGATCCATGTTAGAAACCATGTCTAGGCTACATGCTTAGCCTGTTGGGACCGAGTGAGGTCATTTATGCTGTTGAGTTATCTGCTTACATTGCATTTACATACGCATTCATATGCATATCATATCTCAGTCTCTGTTTCTATTTATTGCTACATTACATCATTATTTCTGGGCTGATATTTCATGACATTAAGAGCCCGAGAGATTGGAAAGATTGACGACTGAGTGTGGTGAGGATGTTTGTGGGATCGGGCTGCACGTCGTAGCATATTTTATTGATTTATGATGGGAGTGGGTTGCACGCCGCATCATGTTTTACTAGTTTATGCCATGATTGGCTTATTATAGTGCTTGGACTGACGGAGCCCCTCCGGAGTCTTTACACACCCCTAGTAAGTGCATGTACCTATTGAGTGCGAGTGCCGAGTGATTGTGGGGACTGAGTGGCTGTAGGGACCGAGTGACTGTAGGAATTGAGTGGTTGGGAGGACTAAGTGCATTGATGCACCGAGAGTATGCATATGGTTTTATCACTGCATGGTATTATAGTTGGCATGCATATATTGACATGTAGGAATAAAGATGTTGTCACGATCCAAAATCCATTCATGATCGTGATAACTTCGGATACCGCTGTCAGACAAGCCAAAAATAAATAAATAAAATAAATATGGGGCAATGTAAGTATGGGGCAAAGTAAGTAAATGAAATAAACAAGTATAAATCATGTGATACAAATCCCCTCTTTACGAGGAAATCAAGCTCTCCATTAGAAATTCTCTCCTTAAACGGAACATATATATAGATATAGTGAATCTCATCAAGTAGATTGCCATAATTCAAATCCGAAAAACTCACAGATACACTGATTTCTTGCCAAGTATTACGCACGATTTCATGAGGATATGATATAAGAAATGTCGAGGCGTACGGCCCGATCCAACATAATAATTAAACCGTGCACTGCCGAGGGTAAACGGCATGAACCATAGATGCATCTATTAACCTGCTGAGGCGAACGGCCCGCTCCTATGAGAGTATGGTACATAAATCCTGCCGAGGCGAACGGCTCGCTCCCATAAGAGTGAAATACATAATCCTGCCGAGGCAAACGAACCTATCCCATTAGAATAAGAAGCTTTGACGGGTCCTTGACCCCACTCACGAATAAACGTGTGAGTTGAAATCTCTTTCATAAAAACCTTTCAATGAAACATATATATAACAAAGACATGCCATAAGAGGAGAAAGATTATCCAGTGACTAATCATGAACCCGTGAAATCTCTACAATAGCAAGTCTAGTCTCAAATAGAAATGTAAAACAGAGAAATTTAATAAGCGGGAGACTGGTCAAATAGTACATCTATAGCATGATGTGAACCTAAGTCTACCCGGACAATAACATGAATGTAGCTATGTACGGGCTCTTGTCACCTCACGCGTACGTAGCCCCCACAACAAGTAACACACATCAAATATATCACCTAGGGATAATTTCCCCCTCACAAAGATAGACAGGAGACTTACCTCGTCTCAAAGCTTGCTTTCCGGTCCAAAATTGTGTTTTCAATTCTCAACTTGGTGACAAACGACCCGAAGCTAGTCAAATGTTATATACAATAGACAATACATTCTCAAGAGTTCACATCCTAACCATTAAAGTGAATTTCCAACCCAATTTGAAGAATTCCTAAAATTCACCCACTACAAAAAAACAGCGTTTAGCGACGGAGTTTAGCGACAAGCCATATTCCGTAGCTAAATAATGACAAATTAGCGGCAAATTTTATTGTTTGTCTCCAAATAAGCTACAAAAGATTTAGTACCAAATATAGAGATGGATTAGTGACAAAAATTTACATTTGTCGCTAAACATTGGCACTAAAAAATGGCCCCTTTATTTACCTACAAAATTAGCGACAAAAGTGGGGCGACAAAAATTATTAAAATATAGCGACGGATTTAACGACAAAAACTTTGTCGCTGCATTTATTTTACTTATTAAAACATTCCAAAATTTAGTTGCAACGGAAAATCTGTCGCTCAATTCCTAAAAATAATTTTGCCCAAGTTATTATTAGCGATAAAAGTATTTCCGTCGCTATACCTTTTTAAAATTAAAGTTTATCTAGGGCACAAATCTGCTTACAGACTCACATTCTCTCTCTCTATCAAACTCTCCGACTTGCTCTCATCTTCAACAGTGTGAGATTCTTGCTTCCAATACAACAAGTTGGGTGTGAATCTAAGGCTCAAATATCATTGCCGCACTTTCCCTTCTCTTCCACCATCGTCGGCCACCGTCTTGAGGTAATCCTAACTCATCTCTCTCTATCTTCATATTAATATTTATATCTATATCTTTTTCTGCCACCATGGTGATTCTGGTTTCACCAACTTTTATTTTTGTTACTCCTATATATTTTTCTTCACCAACTACCAATCTTATCCGAATATTTCTAAATAATTCGTTCAGTGATTTATTTTTTATATGTTTTTCTTTTCATTCCGATTCTTTCAAATTACTTCTGTTGTTGAATATTTGATGTTTTGAATGATAGGCTGTGTCGTTCGGAATTACGCAGTGTGTGTTCTAGGGTTTAGATGCATGTGTTTTGATATATATTATTGTGGTTGTTTCGTTACAGATTGGCATTGTTCAATCTATTGTTCGTGAGGCCTATTTCAATTTTCACTTCTTCTAAAAGTAAGGTAATAGTTAATCAAATTTTTCTCTTTTCTCTTTAGTTGCTTTTGGTGTAATTAAAGAATTTGCAGACGTTGAATAGTTCCATAATGTCAGTTGAGTTTAATTGTTTTGATTTGTTAAATTTATTGTTACATTTCAGTTAGACCAATTTTTCTCACCAACTTTGTCTATAGGCCTGGAGTGATGTTTTGAGACACCATTTAGCCTTGAACTTTTTACATCAAATTTATAAAAATTTGAAAGGTTCAGTTTTGTTGTTATTAAAGAGAATTGTTTACCTTTTTATAATTGGATTCCCCTATAATGCTGTTAAAATTGGTGTAGATGTTGTGAGTTATATATATTGTGTAAGAATTTTGGTAACATCAGAATGTATAAAATTTCTTTATCACATATGGTTTTACCCGTTTTAGTTAATGATTTTATATTTGATTAGCTCCTCCTTGGTTGAAGAAAGAAAATTAGCTTATCCATTCGTGAGATTCTTTGTATATTATACTAGTAACTATTGTTAACGAATTATTGTAACCTTAGAGTGTATGAAAATTCTTGATGAGATATTCTTTTTACCATTTAAAATCAATAATGTTAGATTTTACTTGTCTCCTCATCTGTTAGAAGAAAGAAAATTAGCTTATCCGTTTCCACAAGGCCTTTCCGAGTACTACAACAACAACAACAACCCAGTATAATCCCACTAGTGGGGTCTGGGGAGGGTAGTGTGTACGCAGACCTTACCCCTACCCTGGGGTAGAGAGGCTGTTTCCAAATGACCCTCGGCATCCTTCCCTCCAAGAACTCCCCACCTTGCTCTTGGGGTGACTCGAACTCACAACCTCTTGGCTGGAAGTGGAGGGTGCTTACCATCAGAGCAGCCTTTCCGAGTACTACAATAGTGATATTGTATAAATAAACTCTTAACAAATTAGCTTTATTTTCTTGAGATACTCTATGATGACCCAAAATGTCATCTTTAAATCTAATAAGTAACTCGGTGTTCTAAGACCTCGAAAAATACTAATTATCATTCCTCGACTTGTGTGCACAGTCCGAATAATTTTCGAAAAAGTTTTTATGTGAAAATGGATTAAAAGGTAAAATAGAGCTTTAAAATTCAACTCAGTTAATTTTGGTCAACAGTTTGAGCAAATGGATTCGGATCAATATTTTGACAATTTCGGTAGGCCCGTATCATGATTTGGGACTTGGGCGTATGCCCGGAATCGAATTCCGAAGTCTTTTGCCTGAGATATGGAATTTTGATGAAACATTAAAAGTTTGAAAGCTTAATAATTTTTAAGAATTTACTGATGTTGGATTTGTTGACACTGGGTCCATATTTTACTTCTGGAGCTCGGTATAGGTCCACTATAATATTTATGACTTGTATGCCGAATTTGGTGAGAATCGGAGTTGATTTGACGTGATTCAGACGTCCGGTTGTAAAAATATAAGTTTTAATTTTTTCTTGAAAACTTCCTTTGATTTGGTGTCCAAATTGTAGTTCTAGGTGTTATTTTGGCGATTTGATCGTGCGAGCAAGTTCGTATGATATTTTAGGACTTGGGTACATGTTTGGTTTGGAGCCCCGATGGCTCGGGTTGGTTTCGAGTGGTTAACAGATCATTTTTGGACTTGAGGAAACTGCAGAAACCTGCTTCTGGTTTCCTTCTTCACGTTCGTGAGGGCACTCTCGTGTTAGCGAAGAGCAAATTGGGCTGGCACATTTTGTGTTTCGTGTTCGCGACAGAGTGAACGCGTTCGCGAAGGCTTGAGGTGCGAAGCTTCGCGTTCGCAAAGGAAAAGAGGCTAACCAGGAAATTACCTTCGCATTCGCGAAGGGCATCTCGCGTTTGCGAAGGCCAAGCCAGGCAAGCTTCGCGTTCGCGAAGAGTAAAATTAGACAGCACAAATTTGTGCTTCGCGAACGCGAGGCACTGACCGCATCCGCGAAGGGTAAAAATCCCAGAAACAGAACTTAAGTTCTGGAAATGGAGTTTCGACCAATTTTTAACCATTTCTAATTTTTAAGCTCGGGTAAGGCGATTCTTGGGTGATTTTCACGGAAAAACATTGGGGTAGTATTACTTATCCTATATTGATTTTATTTTATGATTTCATACTCGTTTATATCATAAATCCGTAAAATTTTGGGAGAAAAATTAGATTTTTATAAAACCTTCCAAAAACGAAAATTTAAGATTTGAAGGTCCATTTGACATTGGAATTGGATAAATTTTGTATGGTTGAACTCGTATCGGAATCGATGTTCGGATTTCGTAAGTTTTTTCGAGATTTGAGACGTGCGTCCTACTGTCAAATATTTAAATGAATTTTGAATTTTATTCGGAAAATTATTAAATTCATATCGAATTAATTCCTATGATTCGTATTGACTATATCGAATTGTTTGTGAATAGATTTAAAACTTTTGGAGACAAATTGAAAAAGAAAAGCTTTGGCCGAGTAATTGATTGAAATTTGCAAAGCGAGGTAAGTGTCGTGGTTAACCTTGACTTGAGGGAATAGAACCCTGAATCTATTTGTTATGTGAAATGCATGTGAACGACGTATAGGCGAGGTGACGAGTGTCTATACGTCGTCAAATTAATTGTTTGCATAATTACTTGAAAAATCATAAATCGTTTTAAATTATGAATTAATTATTATAATAATTGTTTCTCTATTATTTTTTGTCAAATATTAATTCTTGAATATTGTTACATGATATTTGAATTATGTGTCTTAATTGTTATATGACATTTAGCATATTAAATATTAAACTGCCTATATTTTCCCTGATTTTCATAATAACTTGCTATTTGTCATTGTTTGTTTCACAATTAAATCATAATTATTGTATGCTTGTTGTCTTATAATTTTATATTAATTGTTGTATTTATTGAAGAAATTTCTTCTATAAGAATTGGTAAATGAATATATTGGAGGAGCGGGTTGCACGCCGCAACAGAATTGAATTGGTAAATGTATATATTGGAGGAGCGGGTTGCACACCGCAACATAATTAATTGAAATGAATATATTGGGAGATCGGGTTACATGCTGCAACAGACTATTTAAAAAGTCCATATATTGGAGGATCGGGTTGCACGCCGCAACAGAATTGAATTGGTAAATGTATATATTGGAGGAGCGGGTTGCACACCGCAACATAATTAATTGAAATGAATATATTGGGAGATCGGGTTACATGCTGCAACAGACTATTTAAAAAGTCCATATATTGGAGGATCGGGTTGCACGCCGCAACAGACTTATTTAAAAGTCTATATATACTTAACTAAAATAAATATATTGGAGTATTGAATATGAATATATTGTGGGAACGGTTTGCACGCCGCAACGGAAATTGGTTGAAATAATAATAGGTTATGACTGGTGAGTTGGCTTCAATTATTATAAATAAGTTATCTGATTTATTTCTATTATTTGTTGTTGTTACTAATATTGCGTACAGGTTAATGTAAGTGAACCGCCTTAGCCTCGTCACTACTTCGTCGAGGTTAGGCTCAGCACTTACCAGTACATGAGGTCGGTTGTACTGATACTACACTTTGTACTTCTTGTGCAGATTTTAGAGTTGGTCCCAGCGACGTACCATAGACTTGCTCGGATTTCAGCTACCATAGGAGACTTGAAGTATAACTACACGTCATCCGCAGTTCTGAAGTCCCCGTCTAATTTAATTTAGCTGTGTGTTTATTTCGAGACAACTTTATTTTATTCAGACCCTTATTTATATTATTCTAGCAGCTCGTCCACTTGTGACACCAATTCTGGGATGGTATTTAGACACCGTTGTTTTATGAATTATTCACTATATTTCAGACTTTACTTCCGTATTTGTTTCTTTGTTATTAATAAATTTAAAAATTGTTTAAAAATGGCTAATATTATTCTAACGCTGGCTTGCCTAGCAAGTGAAATGTTAGGCGCCATCATGGTCCGAAGGTGGGAATTTCGGATCGTGACAGTTGTTATCAGAGCACTAGGTTACATAGGTCTCACGAGTCACGAGCAAGATTAGTAGAGTCTGAAGGATAGATACGGAAACGTCTGTACTTATCTCTCAGAGGCTATAAAGTTTAGGGACAATATCACTTCTTTCTTATTCTGTCGTGCGATTTTATTCTATCATCGAAAATTGGAACATTCTACTTTTATTCTCTCACAGATGGTGAGAACACGTAATACCTCTACCGATGGACAGGGACCAGAACCCCCGGTGGCAATTGGCCAGGGGTAGAGGTCGTGCTAGAGGTCGAGGTCGAGGCCGAGGTAGAGCTCAGTCCAGAGCTCGAGCAGTTGCACCTATTATAGAACCTCAGGTGGACCTTCAGGAGGAGATTCCAGTTTAGAATGTATCAGTTGGACCAGTTCAGGTCCCGGAAGGATTCATAGCTACTCTAGTGCTTCAGGATGCTCTAGTCCGTTTGGTGAGTCTTATGGAGGGCGTGGCCTATAATGATACATTTATAATGGCACCAGCCGTTTCATAGGCTGGGGGAGAAGCACAAACTCCCACTACTCCCACTCCGGAGCAGATGGCTCCCCAGAATTAGGCTCCAGCATCCCCGCCAGTTGGGATAGTTCAGCCAGTTGTTGCGGCACATACCGTTGATAGGTCCGCCATGTCTTTTGAGGCCTTATTCAGACTGGATAAGTTTACTAAGCTTTTTCCAGTTCACTTCAGTGGTACACCTTCTAAGGACCCACATGATTATCTTGAATGCTGCCACGAGGTGCTACGAAATATGGGTATCGTTGAGACCAATGGGGTTGACTTTGCTATATTTCATATGACGGGTTCCGCCAAGAGGTGGTGGAGAAATTATACATTGACCCGACCAGTTGGATCGCCTGCACTTACTTGGGAGCAGTTCTCTCAGCTATTTCTGGAGAAGTTCCTCCCTATCACACTAAGAGAGGCATTTCGCAAGCAATTTGAGCATCTACAGCAAGGCAGTATGACTGTTACTCAGTACGAGTCCCGTTTTGTGGATTTGGCCCGTCATGCTATCCTTTTATTACCTACTGAGGGAGAGAGAGTGAGGAGGTTTATTGAGGGACTCACTCACCCTATCAGGCTTCAGATGGACAAGGAGACCGGAAGTGAGATTGCATTTCAGGCGGCTGCTAATGTCGCGAGGAGGATCGAGATGGTTCTTGCACTGGAGAGAGGGCAGAGGTCTGATACGAGGCCTCATCAGTTCGGTGATTTTAGTGGTGATTCGTCTGGAGGCAGGAGTAACTTTGGTAGGGGTCATCCTCCCAGACCGTTTCATTCAGCACTTCATGCATCTCACGGTGCTTCAGGGAGTCACGATCCTATTATACCTTACTATGGGCAGCCAACATTCAGTACACATTCAACTCCTATCAGTGCACCACCACTCCAGAGTTACTACAGCGATTATCTGGCCCATTTGGGTCAGCTTCAGCTTCAGCAGCCACGGCATCATGATAGGTGTTATGAGTGTGGGAACATTGGTCACATCAGGAGGTATTGCCCTAGATTGACGAGTAACAGATCTCGATAGGATTCACGTGCCATCATACCGGCACCGGTTGCTTCACCGCCTACTCAGCCAGCTAGAGGTAGGGGTCAGGTAATTAGAGGTGGAGGTCAGGCCATTAGAGGTGGAGGTCAGACCGTTAGAGGTGGAGGCCAGTCAGTTAGAGGCCGTCCCAGGGACACAGTTCAGAGTGGTGCGGCTCAGCCCCGATTTTATGCTTTTCCAGCTAGGCCTGAGGCCGAGTCATCTGATGCTGTGATCACAGGTATTATTCCAGTTTGCCATAGATATGCTTCAGTTCTATTTGATCCAGGATCTACTTATTCCTATGTGTCCTCCTATTTTGCTTCATATTTGGTTGTAACTTGTGATTCTCTGAGTGCTTCTGTATGTGTATCTACACCGGTGGGAGGCTCTGTTGTAGTAGATCATGTCTATCATTCGTGTGTGGTTACTATTGGTAATCTTGAGACTAGTGTGGATCTTTTACTTCTTGATATGATAGATTTTAATATCATCTTGGGTATGTATTGGATGTCCCCATATCATGCTATATTGGATTGTCATGCCAAGCCAGTGACCCTAGCTATGCCGGGGTTACCTCGATTAGAGTGGAAAGGAACTCCTGGTCATTCTGCCAGCATGGTTATTTCTTATATGAAATCTCGGCGTATGATAGAGAAAGGGTGTCTAGCCTATTTTGCTTATATTCGCGATCCCAGTACGGATGTTCCTTCTATGGACTCAGTACCAGTTGTTCGTGAATTTCCAGAAGTATTTCCTACAGATCTGCCGGAGATGCCACCCGACAAAGATATTGACTTTTGTATTAATTTGGCTCCAGGCACTCAACCCATTTCTATTCCACCATACCGTATGGCCCCGCCGGAGTTGAAAGAATTGAAAAAGCAGTTACAAGACTTACTAGATTAGGGATTCATTAGACCCAGTATCTCGCCCTGGGGTGCACCAGTACTATTTGTGAAGAAGAAAGATGGCTTTATGCGGATGTGTATAGATTATCGGTAGTTGAACAAGGCCACTATCGAAAACAAATATCCGTTGCCAAGAATTGATGACTTATTTGATCAGCTTCAGGGTGCCAAGGTATTTTCGAAGATCGATTTGAGGTCTGGTTACTATCAGTTGAAGATTAGGGCATATGATGTCCCTAAAATAGCTTTTCGGACTCGGTATGGGCATTACAAATTCCTAGTGATGTCATTTGGGTTGATAAATGCCCCAACAACATTTATGAATTTGCTGAATCGGGTGTTCAAGCCATATTTGGATTCTTTTGCGGTTGTATTCATTGATGATATCTTGATTTACTCCAGCAGTCGAGAGGAGCATGAGCAACATCTTCGGAGTGTGCTTCATACTTTGAAGAATAATGAATTATATGCCAAATTTTCAAAATGTGAGTTTTGGTTAGATTCAGTTGACTTTTTGGGGCATGTTGTATCGATGAAAGGCATAAAGATGGATCCTAAAAAGATTGAGGCTGTTCAGAATTGCCCTAGACCTACTTCAGTTATAGAGGTCCAGAGTTTTCTGGGTTTGGCAGGTTATTATCGTCGGTTCGTGGCAGGGTTTTCATCTATAGCAAGCCCACTGACCAGACTGACCTAGAAAGATGTCCCATTCAGATGGTCAGACGAGTGTGAGTTGAGCTTTCAGAAGCTCAAGACCGCTTTGACTACGACACCAGTGTTGGTATTACCTACAGGTTCAGGATCGTATACGGTATATTGTGACGCATCTCACATTGGGCTTGGTGCAGTATTAATTCAAGATGGCAAGGTGATTGCATATGCATCGCGGCAGTTGAAAGTTCATGAGAAAAATTATCCTGTTCATGACTTAGAACTGGCAGCCATTGTTCATGCGCTGAAAATTTGGAGGCATTACCTCTACGGTGTCTCGTGTGAGGTATTTACTGATCATCGTAGCCTTCAGTATCTGTTCAAACAAAAAGATCTTAATTTGAGGCAGAGAAGATAGTTGGAGTTGTTGAAAGACTATGATATCACCCTTTTGTATTACCCCGGAAGGGCCAATGTGGTGGCCGATGCTTTGAGCAGAAAGGCGGTGAGTATGGGCAGTCTTGCGTATATTCTTGTTGGTGAGAGGCCATTAGCTGTAGATGTTCAGACTTTGGCTAATCAGTTCGTGAGTTTAGATGTTTCAGAACCCAGTCAGGTTCTAGCTTGCACAGTCGCACGATTTTCTTTATATGAGCATATCAGAGAGAGGCGGTATGATGATCCTCATTTACTTGTCCTTAAGGACACGGTGCAACACGGTGATGCCAAACAGGTTGCTTTGGGGGAAGATGGAGTTCTGCAAATGCAGGGTCATATTTGTGTGCCTAATGTTGATGGGCTTCTTGAATTAATCCTGGAAGAGGCCCACAGTTCCAGGTATTCTATTCATCCAGGTACCGCCAAAATGTATCAAGATTTGCGGCAACATTATTGGTGGAGGAGAATGAAGAAGGATATAGTTTCATATGTAGCTCGGTGTCTGAATTGTCAGCAAGTTAAATATGAGCATCAGAGACCTGGTGGTTTGCCTCAGAAGTTAGAAAAAATCCTGAGTGGAAGTGGGAGCGTATCACTATGGATTTTGTTGTTGGGCTCCCACGGACTCAGAGAAAATTTGACGCAGTTTGGGTCATTGTGGATAGGTTGACCAAGTCAGCACATTTCATTCAAGTGGCAGTTAACTATTCTTCACAGAGGTTAGCTGAAATTTACATTCGTTAAATTGTCCGCCTTCACGGTGTGCCCGTGTCTTTTATTTCAGATCGAGGTATGCAGTTTACCTCATACTTCTGTAGGGCTGTACAATGTGAGTTAGGCACGCGGGTTGAGTTGAGTACAACATTTCATCCACAGACAGACGGACATTCAGAGCGCACCATTCAGATATTGGAAGATATGTTTCGCGCTCGTGTTATAGACTTTGGAGGTTCTTGGGATCATTTCTTGCCACTTACGGAGTTTGCTTATAATAATAGCTACTAGTCGAGCATTCAGATGGCTTTATATGAGGCATTATATAGAAGGCGATGTCGTTCACCAGTTAGCAGGTTGAACCGGGAGAGGCTCGGTTATTAGGTACCGATTTGGTACAGGATGCCTTGGATATGGTCAAGATTATTCAGGATTGCCTTCGCACAGCTCAGTCTAGGCAAAAGAGTTATGCTGACCGTAAAGTATGTGATATTGCATTCATGGTTGGAGAAAGAATATTGCTCCAGGTTTCACTTATGAAAGGTGTAATGAGGTTCGGAAAGAATGGCAAGTTGATCCCTAGGTATATCGGACCCTTTAAAATTCTTGAAAGGATGGGTGCAGTAGCCTACAGGCTTGCATTACCACCTAGTTTATCAGCGGTTCATCTGGTGTTCCATGTGTCTATGCTCCGAAAATATCATGGTGATCCGCCCTATGTGTTAGATTTCAGTTCAGTCCAATTGGACAAAGATTTGACTTACGAGGAGGAGCCGGTGGCTATTCTAGCCCGGCAGTTCCGACAGTTGAGTTTTAAGAGTTATCCTTTAGTTCGGGTGCAATGGAGAGGTCATCCGGTAGAGTCATCTACCTGGGAGTCCGAGTCAGATATGCGGAGTAAATATCCACACCTTTTCTCCAGCTCAGGTATTTTTTCTAACTCCCATTCGAGGACGAACGTTTGTTTTAGAGGTGGAGAATGTGATGAACCAAAATATCATCTTTAAATCTAATATGTAATTCTGTGTTCTAAGACCTCGAAAACCACTAATTATCATTCCTCGACTTGCGTGCACAGTCCGAATAATTTCCGAAAAAGTTTTTATATGAAAAATGGATTAAAAGATGAAATAGAGCTTTAAAACTTAACTAAGTTGACTTTGGTCAACATTTTGAGCAAATAGTTTCGGATCAGTGTTTTGACAATTCCGATAGGTCTGTATCGTGATTTGTGACTTGAGCGTATGCCCGGAATCCAATTCCGAGGTACCTACCCCGAGATATGGAATTTTGATGAAAAATTAAAAGTTTGAAAGCTTAATGATTTTTAAGAATTTACTGATGTTGGATTTATTTACACCGGGTCCGTATTTTAGTTTCGGAGCCCGGTATAGGTCCACTATAATAGTTATGACTTGTTTGCCAAATTTGGTGAGAATCGGAGTTGATTTGAGATGATTCGGACGTCCGGTTGTAAAAATATAAGTTTTAAAATTTTCTTGAAAACTTCCTTTGATTTGGTGTGCGATTCGTAGTTTTAGGTGTTATTTTGGCGATTTGATCGCGCGAGCAAGTTTGTATGATGATTTAGGACTTGGGTGCATGTTTGGTTTGGAGCCCCGAGGGCTCGGGTTGGTTTCGGGTGGTTAACAGATCATTTTTGGACTTGAGGAAATTGCAGAAACCTGCTTCTGGTTTCCTTCTTCGCGTTCGCGAGGGGAGTCTCGCATTCCCGAAGAGCAAATTGGGGCTGGCACATTTTGTGCTTCGCGTTCGCGAAGGCTTGAGGTGCGAAGAGTAAAATTAGTCAGAACTTAAGTTTTGGAAATGGGGTTTCGACCCATTTTCAACCATTTCCAATTTTTGAGCTCGGGTAAGGCGATTCTTGGGCGATTTTGACGGGAAAACATTGGGGCAGTGTTACTTATCCTATATTGATTTTATTTCATAATTCCATGCTCGTTTATATCATAAATCCGTAAAATTTTGGGAGAAAAATTAGATTTTTATAAAATCTTCCAAAAATAAAAATTTAAGATTTGAAGGTCCATTTGACATCGGAATTGGATAAATTTTATATGGTTGAACTCGTATCGGAACGGGTGTTCGGATTTCGTAAGTTTTTCCTAGATTTGAGACGTGGGTTTCACTATCGAATATTTAAATGAATTTCGAATTTTATCCGAAAAATTATTAAATTCATATGAAAGTAATTCCTATGATTCATATTGAGTATATTGAATTATTTGTGAATAGATTTGAAGCTTTTGGAGACTAATTTAAAAGGAAAAGCTTTGGTCGAGTATAGATTAAGGGTTCTATTCTCTCAAGTCAAGGTTAACCACGACACTTACCTCACTTTGCAATATTATCAATGCCCGTATGAGATTTCGAGTCTCGGAATAGCTCTGTATGGTGATTTAGGTATTGGGAGCGTATCAGAAAGTAGATTTGGAGATTCATAGGTCATTTCGGGGTCATTTGGCGAAAGTTAGAAATTCGAAGATTTTTGAGAAGTTTGATCGGGAGTGAAATCTTTTATATCGTGGCCGGATTCTGATTCCGGAAGTTGGAGTAGGTCCGTAATGTCGAATGTGACTTGTGTGTAAAATTTGAGGTCAATCGGACGTGATTTGAAAGGTTTTGGCATCGAATGTAGAAGTTTGGAGTTCTGAAGTTCATTAAACTTGCATTAGGGTGCGATTCATGGTTTTAGCATTGTTTGATGTGATTCGAAGGCTCGACTAAGTTTGTAATGTGTGTTTGGGATGCGTTGGTAAAATTGGTTAAGGTCCCGGGGTCCTCGGGTGCATTCCGGAAGGTTAACGGCAAGATTTTTAGAATTAAGAATTTTTAAAGCTTAATGCTTCTAGTGTAATCTCACCTGCGTGATTTTGGCCACAAGTGCAAGATCGCGGGTGCGGCGAGGTGCTCGCAGAAGTGAGAATAGACTGGAGTTGGGGGAGCCGCAGAAGCGGACTGGAGCAGCGCACCTGCGAGTGCGGAGGAGCGAGGCGGCTGCCGCTGGTGCGTAAATATGCACAGATGCGCGAGAGCAGGTCGCACCTACGATGCCCGCATAAGCGAATAACTTCAGTAGGTGCGAGTTCTTGGCTGGGCAGTGAGGACAGTAGGAGCAGAATTTTGACCGCACCTGCGGAGTCGCAAAAGCGGTCAGGTCACCGTAGGTGCGAGGAACGTTGGGCAGTGTGTTCTCTATAAATCGGGAGTTTGGCTAATTTTTACTTCATTTCTCCCACGGGAGCCGCTTTTGGAGTAGTTTCGGAGTTTCATCTTCATCAACTATAATGGGGTAAGTGATTTGTTCACATTGTGAGTTAAATACATGATTTTTACATGGATTCAAGCATGGAAATCGATAGAAATTATGGGATTTTGAAAGAAACCTAGAAATCTATATTTTTTTATTTTGACCACAAATTTGGGTATGGAACTGAGAACAAATCATATATTTGAGTTCATAATGATATGGGTAATGTTTATCTTCGAAAATATCCAAAATTTGGGCACGCGGGCCTGAGGGTCACTACAAAAAAATAGCATTTAGCGACAGACGTATTCCGTCGCTAAACATGTTCTTTCTGTCGCTAAAACAGTTTAGCGACGGATTTAAGTTGGTCTCTAAAATGCTCGTAGCTAAGCTCATAGCGACGAAAAATATAAAATCGTCGCAAATATAGTGACGGATTAGTGACACAATATATTAGGAACAAAAGAATCCGTCGCAAGATTTAATTTAATGCATTAATTTTAGCTACGAAAAATATCGGTCGCTAATATTTTTAAATTTTTTTTATTTATTAATTTAAATGTACACTGTTCAAGCATATTACATAAATGCGATTAAATACACTTAATTAAAAATGACTGGTATTAATATAAATTACATTCGACAAGGTCTAAAATATATAGCATAATACATATAATTGTATCGTTAAGTACAAAACATCCACAAGCACCAACAATAAAGTCTAAAGAAAATAGGCTAACTATGCGAGGCTGGAGAGTCACGGTCATCATCAGAACCCAATGCATGAACCTCATCAATGTTAGCAGCAGTAGAAGAGGTAGGAACTGTAGGTGCCACATTTGATGGGTGGTTGGTAATATTAATATTTGGCTGATGCGAGGGTAAAGAAACTAATTCGCGTACCTGCTCAACAATTACAGGAACTATATGATATGTCAGTACAGGAATCAATCGTATCAATAACTCATCCAGATTCCCTATCAGTGTTGATAAAGCATTTTGAAGGTGTTGTTGAGGATGTTGCATCAGATCCAAAAGAATCACGAAGATTCGGCCCGTAGTAGCATTTTGCTTGAGATCCAAGACCATATACTCTTCTTTTCTTTTCTCCTCCCGTAGCTTCATAATATGCTTTACACTAATCAATATCAGATTAACTCTGTATTTGCTGCCATAATATTTCCTGATATTTTTCCTATAGAAGAGTTAATAATTAGTGAAATTGAAACATTAAAGAATATTGAGTATTCAATTTATAAAATAAAAAAATATATGAAAGTAAAGTCAATAAAATTATTTAAAAAGTTGACTTACATGTACGATTTGGGATTTCTCACCAACAAAAGATTTTCCACCATTACCATGCGTATGGACGTGCAAATGTATCTCACTTGGTGTTGGATCTCGACCCTTTTTAACAGCCTTTACAAAATATATTCAATTCAAAAGATTGGAAAAAAGACGTTTGTATAAAAATGAGATTGAAAAATAACATAGAGAAAAGGAAGCAACTTAAGTAGAACAGAGAAACTAAAAACTAAACAAGTTCCCATCTTCAGATAACCTAAGGAATCTTGATTATTGAATTCACTGGAACTTTTCTCCACTCCACTTAATATATAAATCTTGGATTGGGAGGGAAGAATTAATAAATTTATCAAGTGCGCTTAGGGATGTTTCTTTTCAGCATACAATAGAGCACCTGAAAAGAATATTTTAATTTGTTTCTTGAACTTTCATGTAAATTAAAGACTTTCCAAACCTCATTAGTCATATAGCTAGCTTTTGATTGCAAAGAAGTCTCCAAACTGGTTTTGAGGCTCCCAATCTCAACTCCCACCTCCGAAATCAACTCCAATGTGGGCAAGGTATTTAGAGCAAGACAACTTAAAAGGCATAAGAGCTTTTTTCTTAAAAGACATAAGAACATTTTTTTTCTACTAGCTTATGACAACTTAAAAGACATAAGAACTTTTTTCTTTCAACTTTCTAATCAGCATTCTAACTTGTCAAACATGGTACTATGGACTCCAGCAACCACTTGTGTCGATGCACTTTATGCTGTTGTTGATGCTTATGTCATGAATTCTCAGGTGAGCCTTCACTACTCTATCTAACTTAATTACAGCTCAGTTTCAGAAAATGTAGAATGAGTAAGCTTTTGTTAGATATTAATATTAAACAGTTTATGTAACAGTGAAAAGGTGACAAAGTAAGAAATATTATTATTAAACAGTTTATGTAACAGTGAAAAGGTGACAAAGTAAGAAATATTATTATTAAACAGTTTATTCAACTGATAACTTCAATTTCGGCACAAATTGACAACCTAGATTTTTCGAAAAGAAATTCTCAAACAATAATTTCAAGCACAGAATATTAAAAACAGAACAAGAGACAATCCGCAACTCACAACTTACCGAACTTAAATAAGATTTTCAGAATCGAATTAGTAAAAACTTAAATGAGATTTTCAGATATTTTATATACACTTACAAGTCTCTTGCAATGCTCCCCAACACTAATAGAGCCACCCGTGTGAGTCCCAGTAGCAACTCCGCTCCCACCACCAAAATGATGTTTTGCATTTATTTCTGACTTTTCAACACAATTAGGATCTTTCCAAAGTCTCATCCAACTTTGCCACACATCATTTGGAATAGATTTCCGTTGCACCTCATTTTTTTTAGTTTGCTAATGAAATCACTATATATTTTTGCTTCCCTATGCCCCCAATTGGTTCCACACAACAGTATCAATTGAAGAATCCCAGTAGAATATCTTCTGAAATAATTTTGTAAAGTAATAACATTTGTAAGTTACATATAAAAGTTAATATACTTTCTAAATTCAATTGTGATGGATTATACATTGAATTCTCCAAAATAAAATCTTTTTGTCTCATCTAAGATGCTTTTCCAGTTGATTCCATTAGGATCAAGTTCATGCTTGAAAGAATTAGTTATACACTCAGAGCATTCTCTTGAAGGTTCTAACCTGAACAAATTAGAAGATAGTATTTCAAGGTATACCATATATAGCTCGAGGCATATCTACAAAATATATAAAAAATAAAGAAGGATATGATACAATGCATATCTAACTGTATTATTCATCTAAAATGTATTAGCAAACAGTAGGTTCAATCACTTTCTTTCAATGCAAAGTCAATCCGCTAGATATTATTACAAGTAGTTTATGGCTACAATCACGCTCTAGATTATCCATGTTCCTATTTAATATTGAAATAAATAAATTATAGGTAAAGTGAATGCTTTTAGTATGATATACAAAGAACAAAAGTACTGATCGACTAAGTGTACTTCTTACAAATTTGAACAGTTTAAAAGATGTCAACATACGACTACACTAAGATCATGTTGCATCTAGTGCAGAAACTGAGTAACAACGATTAGAAGAAATTGCCCAAAACAACAAAGATCTCATAAAACTTCTATTATACAAGATAAATGATCACCTTTTCAAATCCGAATCTATCTTTTCCAGTGTTAGGAATGTCAGGAATGTTAGCATCCATCTTGCGGTGACATAAAACATATCAGAAAGGGATAAAACAGAGCAATATGTTTACAATATCATAATTATAGCCGGAAAAGATCCTTAATAATTTAACAACCCTAGTCCATAGACTGTATCGCGACCCCAAATTCCCACCTTCGAACCGTGATAGCACCTAACATTTCACTTGCTAGGCAAGCCAACGTTAGAATAATATTAGCCATTTTAAAATAATTTTTAAATTTATTAATAACAAAGAAAAAAATACGGAAGTAAAGTCTGAAATGTAGTGAATAATCCATAAAACAACGGTGTCTAAATACCATCCTAGAATTGATGTCATAAGTGCACGAGCAGCTAGAATAATATAAATAAGGGTCTGAATAAAATAAAATTGTCTGAAAATAAACACACAGCTAAAGTAAATTAGACGGGGACTTCAGAACTGCAGACGTCGTGCAGTTATACTTCAAGTCTCCTATTGTAGCTGAAATCCGAGCAAGTCTATGGTACGCCGATGGGACCAACTCCGAAATCTGCACAAGAAGTACAAAGTGTAGTATCAGTACAACCGACCCCATGTACTGGTAAGTGCTGAGCCTAACCTCGACGGAGTAGTGACGAGGCTAAGGCGGTTCACTTACATTAACCTGTACGCAATATTAGTAACAACAACAAATAATAGAAAAAAATCAGATAACTCATTTATAATAATTGAAGCCAACTCAGCAAACATAACCCATTATTATTTCGACCAATTTCCGTTGCGGCGTGCAAACCGTTCCCACAATATATTCATATTCAATCCTCCAATATATTTATTTTAGTTAAGTATATATAGACTTTTAAATAAGTCTGTTGCGGTGTGCAATCCAATCCCCCAATATAGACTTTTAACAAGTCTGTTGCGGCGTGCAACCCGATCCTCTAATATGGACTTTTTAATAAGTCTATTGCGGCGTGCAACCCGATCCTCCAATATATGGATTTTTTAAATAGTTTGTTGCAGCATGTTACCCGATCCCCCAATATATTCATTTCAATCAATTCTGTTGCGATGTGCAACCCGCTCCTCCAATATATTCATTTCAATCAATTCTGTTGCGATGTGCAACCCGCTCCTCCAATATATACATTTACCAATTCAATTCTGTTGCGGCCTGCAACCCGCTCCTCCAATATATTCATTTACCAATTCTTATAGAATAAATTTTCCCAATAAATATAACAATTAATATAAAATTATAAGACAATAAGCATACAATAATTATAATTTAATTATGAAACAAACAATGACAAATAGCAAGCTATTATGGAAATCAGGGAAAATATAGGCAGTTTAATATTTAATATGCTAAATGTCATATAACAATTAAGACACATAATTCAAATAGCATGTAACAATATTCAAGAATTAATATTTGATAAAGAATAGGAGAGAAACAATTATTATAATAATTAATTCATAATTTAAAACGATTTATAATTTTTCAAGTAATTATGCAAACAATTAATTTGATGACGTATAGACACTCGTCACCTCGCCTATACGTCGTTCACATGCATTATACACCTCAACCCAAATTTATGAAATTCTTCCAAAATGCCAACTTCTACCATAGGCGCCGAAACGCTCCCGGGTCATCCGAAACCCGATCCGGACATACGCCCAAGTCCGAAATCATCATATGAACCTGTTGGAACGTTCAAAATCCCGATTTCGAGGTCGTTTACTCAAAAATCACACTTTAGACAATTCTTCCAACTTAAAGCTTCCGAAATGAGAATATTCTTTCCAAATCAACTTCAAACTTTCCGAAAATCAATTCCGACCACGCGTGCAAGTCATTATACCTGAAGTAAAGCAACTCAGGGCCTCACAATGTTAAACGACGCGCTATAGCTGAAAACGACCGGTCATGTCTTTATATTCTCTCCCACTTAAACATACGTTCGTCCTCGAATATGCTAAGAATTGCTCCTTAATTTGCCTAAATAATTGGTCAACACCTCGAGCACCTATCCATGCTACCACAACCCAGTTGAGCCCATCGGCTCAAGCAAACCTGCAAATTCTCCTTTTTAGCCAAATAAGCCTTAGAGCCAACTTCCAACATCTGAAATCCTCTACCAGTTCTATTTCCAACATACAAACATCATATCCATCACTACACAATGTACCAATGCATGATTGTATCCTCTTACCGAATTCATACCATGCATCGCATTATTCACATGACCATCATGACATCCCCTGACAACAATAGCCGAAATCCCACGAATTTGATGCTCACAAGACACCTCATGAAGCATATAAGTCCTATTTTAGCTCTCGCAATACTGCCGCGATAGAAGAGACGTGCAGAAACTCGTAACCACTTGCTGAATCACAATTCATGGAGTCTCTTCTCCCGACAAGAACCATTACCTCATTTTGGACTGAATATCGATATTTACTCTTTAATGTGCCTCATATAAATCTGATCGCACTGATCCGAGGTCCAATAATCTCGTCTCACCCAATACAAGTTGCTCAGGCAATAGGCTACCTTAGACACTATTAAAAGTCTCATATAATGCCATAATATGCCAACAAGCTACAACTCGAATTTGATACATAAGGGAAAGGCCTATGGAAAGAACTACTCAACTAACGTAACTACTTTGAACAACCGAAAAGATATTATGAACCTTCCTTAGAAAATGAGAAGCAAAACACACAATAATAGATATGGGAAACTGTACTCAACATCACACTGTTGCAGCGTGCAACCCGATCCAATCATGATACTGTTGCGGCATGCAACCCGATCCAACCATGATACCCGTGGTGGCATGCCACCCGATCCAAACAAATACCCGTAGCGGCATGCCACCCGATCAACACATAATAATTTATAAGAAAATACTTACCGAGCTAAAATGCTCATAACTACGAAATACCCGAATAGCGACCACAAGCACGCGAAATGCATAATACAAATCTCGGGGAGACGGATGTCGCCATACGCTATGAAACTCAAGCACAACTACGTACAACAAATGATCTGTATCTCGAGAGCCATCCTGCTCTCACAACACCACAAATTACATGGGATCTCAATACGAGTGCGAGTAATCAAACCACCTCAAAACCCACCTGGCATAATATAGATTACACGGAATAGCTGATGACATAATTATCATCCAGGGCCCAAAGATTCTTCCGTAATCAACGCTAAGCTGAAATGAACATATCCGGCCTAATATAGAGCCCACATTCACATTTAGATCCACCTACAGACCTCAAGCTAATTCTAACCATACCACACTGGGCTAATAACCTTTCAAGGATCCACACTAACCCTTTTTCCCATGACACACAAGAACAACCGTCAATCTGACACAAACATCCATAGTTTGTAACCAAATGAATAGAGCGCCTTCCAAGTCTAAACTCTCACATTAGCAATAGTACCATAATCTCCATACTTTGTTCCAATCTTCAATCAATCAAGTGACTATAGGTCACACTTATACTATCTTCTAATGGGATACGCTCCCACGACCTTCCGTACCAGGTAACAAGTCTGCACATCCATACCACCGGTCTTACTAATGCTATAAGTGAATCGAGATTCCGCAAATAGAACACAAAGCCCCTTACACATGACACCGATCTCAGGTGACGCTAAATTCAATACCAGCTTACTCCAACCATCTGAATCCTTTCCTGCTCACCCAAGCTCGTAACATTCTTGTCTACACTGGATCACAACCTTGATCCTCAACTTCCAATTCCTATGTCGCTCAATACACCTAACATGCCAATACGTGAGAATACAAGAATTCCATCATAGCTCATGAACCACTAATAGAATAAACACTCCAACATATAGAAACCATTCATTTATCTCATTTCAAGAGAACCATTGCAACACGTGACTGAATTCTCATAACTGCAGAAAATACAACCTTCAAGTAGTGGTCTAAACCACCATAACCCATTCGGGATCCATATACACATAACAAGCCATATAATTGAATACCTCCAAAGAGATCAATTTACGACGGCTGTCAAGCCTCGCACATACCGCCACAATCACATGTACAACTTAACACGCTAAAGAAGCTGATTATTGCCATTATCATGCCAATTCACCCACTGCTAACCAATCCGACTTCTTCTAATTTACTCCGAACTTGCCTTAGGAATAATAATAGCTCCATTTAACACATAACGACCCCAAATCCGCACTCATCCAAAGTGACATTATTTCACGAGACATGTTGTCTCTAAAACCCACGAACTAACTCCTACCCTCCTTATGCGCACATTCGCATCTTCAAATGGTACACCCATTCTGATAATTCCTCCATGAATCCGAAGTTATTTTCTCCCATTTCTCTAATGCTATACCATAGACCGATGATAACATAGAACACTCCAAGCCCCATTCATAATCCACTGCAAAAACTCGATACTTAACTATACCACGGACTCAAAATCATTAGGCACCGCACTTAAAGTTTGAACCTACTAGGACCATTATTGAGAGTCACCCATGCTGACTTGTTCCTGAATATAATCAAATTCCAAGGCCCTGCTAGCGCATGAACTCCCTCTCCAAGAGCAACCGGCTGAATTCCTTTCCTTATACATCACATCTACATAAAGCATAGACTCTTAGTCTTCCCAAAACCTGAACATGAACCGATAAGGCCAAATATAACACACATTCCTCAAATCCGTTGCTCAAATTACCATTGATATTTTCTTCCCTTAGTCGTAACATCCCACCGATTATCCGAAACTGCACAAGTAGACAACCACGCAATCCAATCATAGACGATGAGGTTCTCCTAATTAGCTTGAAGCTACAGTTACATAACCCTGGGGACCCACCGAGACTCCTTCTTCCCCATTGACATTAGCTAAAAGTCCAACAACGCATTCCAACTCGAAGTCATGTTGCATCCAAATATAAATTCGTGGACCTAGTCACTGTCCACAATGAATTCCCAAATGGCTCCAAACTTTCCTCAATGCGAGTGGCCATCCTACCACAGAACCCATATGTTACTGTGCCACTCTCCCACTTTGGTTAAACTACATCCTTTAAGCAACTCCTCGATTTTTGATGTTCATACTTGACCTTCTAGCAATTTAACCACCGCAAAACACCTCCCCCATGTCCTTCCTCGTCCTTTGCTGCCCAATTATTGCCCCAAATCCGAATCCATCTCTGTAACGCCCGAACAAATGAGTCGCTACCAACTCTAAACCTCTTAGAAGATCATATTTCTTGAGCCATCAATACTAGGAACACCGATTCGATTCTGAACCACTGCGCACCGCGATTTCTGACAACTGCTTCCTCGACACCATTTCATAACTCCCTGCCCTAAAGGTGAATTGAAGAAAACTATAGCACCGGCGAACTTAGCCCATTAAATAAGGACAACAACACCGTATCACATATGACAATTCCACCACGCTCGAAAATACCAAGTCTCGATACTCCATCAACCCAAAATTCGAACATTCTTAGTCCGATTGCCTTTTCTCCGCTGGAAATAAAATATTGAATCTCTGAATCATGCACTGATTTAAACCTCATTTTAGATCATTCACTGCCTCGAAGCCTAGAAAAGGATCCTACAATTACACAAACACTGTGTGATAGCAATGCACGAATCATCATAACAATCAATGCCAAATCTCAAAACCTTAGGTAATACTGGTACTGGGCTGAAAGGACAGGACGACCTTTCGCAAGGCGATGACAATAGACCAATCAAATACGCAGGTAGAAACATCCTGCACCACATCTGTAGTACCATGACAATTCCTCTATTCCCAATCTATAGCAATCACTTCACGTCACATAAGATTGAATAGGAAAGAAATAAAGGCACAAGCCTCAAAAGAATCAAATCGCACGATGAGGAATCAAGAAGGGAAGTGCTCTTAACAGCCTTGTAGCCTCTCGACGATAAGTACAGACGTCTCCGTACGGATTTACAAGACTCTACTAGACTCGCTCATGACTCGTGAGACTTAAGTGAACTTAGTGCTCTGATACCATGTTGTCACGACCCAAAATTCATTAAAGGTCGTGATGGCGCCAGACACCGTTGTCATGAAAGCCAAAACTAAATACTTAATTTAGTTCTTATTTTAAATTTTTTGAAATAATATTTCCTTCAATTAAATAGCAACAGATGGAACATATAGAGTAAATAATGATATTTTAAACAATTTCAATATGAAACAACCCGTAATCATCCCAAAACACGGTGTCACAAGTGCATGAGCATTAACTAGGAATATAACATAAAATACAGCATCTGTCTGGAATACAAATTGGACAGGAAAAATATAAATACTCTGAAGGAGACTCTTCCAGCTGCGGGTCGTAATAAGGAATTCAGCTCACCTAAGTCCCCGTATATATACGCGCCCCTACTTCACAAGGCCACTAGTCATATATCTACCTGCACAAAATTGTGCAGCAAGTGTAGTATGAGTACGTAAGTCAATATGTACCAGTAAGTATCTAGCCTAACTTCAGAGGAGTAGTGACGAGGGGTCGACATCGACACCCACTAGTGGTCCAATAACATCAGGTACAATAAAGAGGTAATGTAAGTATGGGGAAGAGTAAGTAAATGAAATAAAAAAGTATAAATCACGTGATATAAATCCCCCTCTTTACGAGGAACTCAAGCTTCCATTAGAAATTCCCTCCTTAACCGGAGCATATATATAGATATAGTGGATCTTATCAAGTAGATTGCCATAATTCAAATCCGAAAAACTCACAGATATACTGGCTTCTTGCCAAGTATTACGCACGGCTTCATGAGGATATGTTATAGGAAATGCTGAGTCTTACGGCCTGATCCAACATAATAATTAACTGTGCACTGTCGAGGGTCGAACGACACGAACTATAGATGCATATATTAACCTGTCGAGGCGAACGACCCACTCCCATGAGAGTGTGGTACATAAATCCTGCCAAGCAAACGACCCGATCCCATAAGAGTGAAATACATAACCCTGCCGAGGCGAACGCCTCGATCCCATTAGAATAAGAAGTTTTGACGGGTCCTTGACCCCACTCACGAATAAACGTGTGAGTTGAAATTTCTTTCATAAAAACCTTTCAATGAAACATATATATAACGGAGACATGCCGTAAGAGGAGAAATATTATCCGGTGACTAATCATAAACCCATGAAGTCTCTACAATAGCAAGTCTAGTCTTAAATAAAAATGTAAAATAGAGGAATTTAATAAGCGGGAGACTGCTCAAATAGTACAGCTACAACATGATGTGAACCTAAGTCTACCCGGACAATAACATGAATGTAGCTACGTACGGGATCTCGTCACCTCGCGCGTACGTAGCCCCCACAACAAGTAGCACACATTAAATATATCACCTAGGGGTAATTTCCTCCTCACAGAGTTAGACAGGAGACTTACCTCGTCTCAAAGCTTGTTTTCCGGTCCAAAATTGTGCTTTCAATCCTCAACTCGGTGCTAAACGACCCGAAGCTAGTCAAATGTTATATACAATAGTCAATACATGCTCAAGAGTTCACATCCTAACTATTAAAGTGAATTTCCCACACAATTTAAAGTATTCCTAAAATTCACCCCCGGCCCACGTGCCCGGATTCCAGATATTTTGAAAGATAAACATTATCCATAACATTCTGAACTCAAATATATGATTTGTTCTAAATTTCATACCCAAATTCGTGGTCAAAATCCAAAAATATAGAGTTTTAGGTTTCTTTCAAAATCCCAGAATTTCTATCAATTTCCATGCTTGAATCCATGTAAAAACTATGTATTTAACTCACAATGTGAAGAAATCACTTACCCCATTATAGTTGATGAAGATGGCACTCCAAAAGTGCTCCAAAATCGGCTCCCATGGACGAAATGAAGTGAAAATGAGCTAAACCCCCGATTTAAAGAGAACACACTGCCCAACGTTCCTCGCACCTGCGGTGGCCTGATCGCTTCTGCAGCTCCGTAGGTGCGGTCAAAATTCTGCTCCTGTTGTCCTCACTGCCCAGCAAAGAACTCGCACCTGCAAAGGTTTTTCGCTTATGCGGGCATTGCAGGTGCGACCTGCTCTCGCACATCTACACATATTTACGCACCAACGACAGCCGCCTCGCTACTGTGCACTCGCATGTGCGCTGCTCCAGTCCTCTTCCGTGGCTCCCCCAGCTCCAGTCCATTCTCGCTTCTGTGAGCAACTCACCGCACCCCGATCTTGCACCTGCGTCCAAAATCACGCAAGTGTGATTACACCAGAAGCATTAAGCTTCAGAAATTCTTAAATCCAAAAATCGATCTGTTAACCTTCTGGAATCCACCCGAGGCCCTCGGGGCCCTAACCAATTATGCCAATGCTTCTCAAAATACATTACGAACTTAGTCGAGCCTTCGAATCACATCAAACAGTGTTAAAATCATGAATCGCACCCCAGTTCAAGCTTAATGAACTTTAGAACTTCAAACCTCTACATTCGATGCCAAAACCTTTCAAATTATGTCCGATTGACCTCAGATTTTGCACACAAGTCACATTCGACATTACAGACCTACTCTATATTCCGGAATCGGAATCCGACCCCGATATCAAAAAGTCCACTCCCGGTTAAACTTCTCAAAAACCTTTGAATTTCTAACTTTCGCCAAATGACCCCGAAATGACCTACGGATCTCCAAATCCACTTCCGGACGCAGTCCCAATACCTGAATCACCATACGAAGCTATTCCCAGACTCGAAATCCCAAACGAACATTGATAACATTGAAATACACCTCAACCCAAATTTATGAAATTCTTCCAAAATGACAACTTCCACCATAGACGCTGAAACGCTCCCGGGTCATCGAAAACCCGATACAGACATAAACCCAAGTCCGAAATCATCATATGAACCTGTTAGAACCTTCAAAATCCCGATTCCGAGGTCGTTTACTCAAAAATCATACTTTAGACAATTGTTCCAACTTAAAGCTTCCGAAATGAGAATTTGCTTTCCAAATCAACTCCGAACTTACCGAAATTCAATTCTGACCATGTGTAAGGCCCCTGTAAAAGTTTGCAAAAGAAAATAATGTTTCGTGGTGCAGAATTGGTTTTACGTATTGAGTATTATAGGGTTGAACAATGGTCGGACTTTTTGGGTTGAACAATGTACCGGAAAGTAAAAGAAAAGTTTTGACGGAAAAGCGCGTTTCTACGGTCCATTATGCGACCGCAGAACCACTCTGCGGGCTGCATAATGGCCGCAGAAGTGAGGCAGAAGAGGGTCAGCTTGGATGCAATTATGCGGTCGACTATGCGACCGCATAACTTTTCCGCAGTTCATTATGTGACTGCAGAACAGTTATGCGGTCCTCATAGTGTCCGCAAACACAGGAAAAATTTTGGTCGCTTGGTCAGCAATTATGAGACTGATATGCAGTCCGCATATTGATGATACGATCGCAGAACCGTTTTCGGAGCTCCATTGTTTGGGTTTTTAAAATCTGACCCTATTTCGTTAAATACATTCTTTCGGCCATTTTTGAGCTATAATTTGACATTTTAGAGTGAGAGAGAGTGCCCTAGAGTGAGAATGTGTTCTTCAATAATTGTTCTTCAATTATTGCTTAAGTTTTGGAAGATTAAAAAGGGAAACTCACTAGGTTTTCATCCTAGAGGTAAGATTCTACACCCTAACTCTCAAGTTTGAAATTATCTGAAAATTGGTAATTAACAAGATAATTTTTGGGCATGAGAGTTGTTTATTTTATATGCCTGTAATATCAAAGGGTGTAAGAAGATTGTTGAACTAAGCATGGTAAAGATTGGGTTGTGGGATGATAAAATTCTCCATAAAAGGACTTTGAAACCTTATGCACACCTAGCGTTTGATAAAATGCTCAAATGAGCTAGAACCATGATCATCTTCCTAATTTTGGTTCAATTTGTTATATTTCTGAAATAGATTGAAGTTGCTAAGAATTCCAGAACATTTAAAGTGTAATGAAGCTCAAGTGAGGTATGTTGGCTAAACTCTTCTTTAAGAATTGGAATTCATATTATCCTTGTAAGTTTCGAGATGTTGGTTATAAATCGAGGATTCCGATAAGTTTTGTGATGAAGATATATGTTCAATTCATGTTTCAAATGCTCTTATCATATTGCATTATAAATTGAGGATGTGTCCCAAACTATGGATTGTGTATCCACATGTTATAATTTCTAGTCGTGATTTATGTGAAAGTTATTATGCCAAGTTGTGTGGAGATTGTGATTGTGATACACCTCCACCCACATATATTGGGGTGAGGCGGCATGACCGCTTTGTGTGGGATTATGGTATAGAGATTGTGATTGTGATACACCTACACCCGTATATATTGGAGTGAGGCAGCATGACCGCTTTATGTGAGGATTATGGTAAAGAGATTGTGATTGTGATACACCTTCACCCGCATATATTAGGGTGAGGCGGCATGACCACTTTATGTAGGGATTATGGTATTGTGGAACTGGAACTGCACCTTCACCCGCTTACATTGGGGTGAGGCAGTATGACTGCTTTGTGTATAGTTTTGGTATTGTTGTGGCACCACTATCCGCATACATTAAGGTGAGGTGGCATAGCTGCTTTGTGCTGGTATTGGTATCGTTGATGCATTTCCAACCGCATACATTGGAGTGAGGCGGCATATCCGCTTTGTGTAGGTTCTCGGTACTGTGGTTATACATCCACCGGCATACATTGGGGTGAGGCGATGCTTGAATAGTGTTGTGGTATTGTACGTACACCTCTACCTGCATACATCGGGTGAGGCGACGGGGCCGCTTTGTGTGAAGATGGTTACAGAGGATCTCATCTTAAATAATATAAATGTTATTGATAGCTTTTAATAAGCTTGCTCTGGTTTAAACGGTTATCTATATTATTCTATTGCTGCCCTGATTCATCATATTCATATTGTATTTTTTAATTCTTAAATTGGTGTTTGGTTTTCATACTAGTATTATTCGACGGTACTAACGTCCCTTTTGCCGGGGTGCTGCATCTTTAAATGGATGCAGGCGGTTCCACAGCAGGAGGTATTGATAAATGATAGCAGTACACCTTCTTCCCAGCTGACTTGGTGAGCCCTACTTCACACCGGGGTCATGTATCTTTTGTTCTTTGTATATTTTGTTTGAGGTATTGCTGGGTCCTTATTGCCGGCATTATCATTGTACGCTTCTTTATCTATAGAGACTCCGTAGACATAGTGTGCGTTGTGTATTGGTGCTGGGAAAGACAAACTATGTTATGTTGCGGTTGTATTACTTGTCCCATTTGAGACTCTGAAAATGATAAAAACTATTGGTAATGAATTGGTATTGTAGACATGATCATGTTTTTATCTAATTAATAAAATTATGTATTATCTTCATTCATGGATGAGTTTGGGTAGAAGAAAATCTAACAGGTTTGCTCGGTCGGGTTCACTCGATTGAGCGTCAGTCGTGCTCCTCGGTTTTGGGGCGTGACACCATGCATACAAGTCATAATACCTGAAGTGAAGCTACTCAGGGCCTCACACCGCTGAATGACGCGCTAGAGCTCAAAACGACCGGTCGGGTCATTATAGATGTATTTTCCTCATGCCATTTGAAAATGAAACATTTACCTGTTGAAAGCCTATGGGAAAAATCATAGTTTTTAAGCTTACTCATATTTCGGTAAAAGATTTGAGTTTTTCACTGATATATTTGAAAGGTAGACCTATTTTATGAAACTGTGAACGAGCTGAGCATTTTATCTCTGAGTTACTTCTTTTATTACTTTCATTATGTTGTTATGAATTGTTGTTGGCTATTGGTGTTGGACTCCGACCTATGTTCCGGCTTGTCACTATTTTCAACCTAAGGTTAGGTTTGTTACTTATTGAGTACATGGGGTCATTTGTACTCATACTACACTTATGTACCTTGCGTGCAGATGTTGGATGTTGATGTTGCTGTGATCGACAAGAGCTGGAATTGAAGACGTACTTGTGTTCCGGTTGTAGCTGCCTCTTGTTCATGGTTGCCTTAAATTTATAAAAATCTATTTATGTACATTTCGAATATATGATATATTTATTTCATACCAGCTTTGTAAATTCTAATCTTAGAAGCTCATGATTTGTACTACTAATCCTTAGGAAATGTATAAGATTTAGATATTTTCTTTTACTTAATTGTCTTGTTAAATTTTTTTGGACTTAGATAGTTGATAACTGGTTTACCTAGCGGGTTAGGTTAGGTGTCATCACGACTAGTGGATTTTGGGTCGTGACAATTGCCAAAATCCTCTGGTGGACTCTTATATATCTTGGCTGCAACTGACTACTTCTCAAAATGGGCCGAAGTTGTTGCTCTTACGGAAGTAAAGAAGGTAAATGTTGCAAGTTTTATCCTAGTAAACATAATTTATCGCTTTCGCATTCCTCATTACATAATAACGGATAATGTCAAGCCATTCGACAATAGATTGATGAACAAGATTTGTGATCTCGTTGGCTTCAAGCAACGTAACTCTTTTATGTACAATGCTGCCGCTAATGGTCTAGCTGAGGCATTCAACAAGACTCTATGAAACTTGTTAAAGAAAGTCGTCTCCAAATCTAAACGAGTTTGGCATGATCATACGGAAGAAGTCATGTGGGCATATAGGACAACCCACTGCATACCAACACAAGCGACCCCTTATTCACTCGTCTATGGAGGTGAAGTCGTTTTGCCACTCGAGCATCAAATACCTTAATTACGATTATCTACTCAAGAAGGGATCACTGATAAAGAAAATCTCGACTTTGATTAGCAGAGTTGGAGGCTCTTGATGAGAAGAAGCTAGAAGCTTAACAGAGTCTTGAATGTTATCAGGCTCGATTGTCTCGCGCCTTCAATGAAAGAGTTCGCTCAAGATCCTTTCAAGTAGGAGATTAAGTCCTTGCCATAAGAAGACCCATTATTACTTCCCATAAACCTTTATGGAAGTTCACTTCAAAATGGGATGGGCCATATGTCGCACAAGAAGCTCATTCAAGTGGAGCCTACAAGCTTGTTGATGCAGATGGCATGAGAATCGGCCTATCAATTGCAAGTTTTTGAAGAAGTATTATCCTTGAATTTGCAACGCTCCTGGACGCACGAGCCTAAACTGCATATCATGAAACTCTTCAAATTTGAGCAAAATATTCAGGTTGCAAAGCTCCTCAAAATACGAGCTTAAATTGAAAATTGTTACGCTCCTTAATGCAAGAGCATAAATTACATGTTGCTCCTGGCCCGCAAGAGTATAAACTGTTTACGACCCAAACAGAGTCTGCTAGGTTGCAAACCTCAAAAGAGGCGGCCTAGGCAACAATTAGGACATTAAAACAATTGTTTTTTTAAAAATCACTCTTTCTGAACTACGGTATGACTTGATTCTTTTCACCAAGATACGTAGGCAGCTTAGAGTGTTATTCTAAGTTCAGTCGCATGAGTTCAAAATATACATATTACCCCAAAATCGTTATTCGAAGGAAGAATGATGGAATATAATCCACTTGATGGAACTTAAAAATTGGGCTTACATGAACTTTGTGCCTTATCAAAGATTGGTGGTTCAATGGGGGTAAGCCTCCATAGCAAATTAACATCTCCGATAGATGGATGTAGGCTTTTAGTAGAAGGCCAAATCTTCAATTTGAAGTCCTCAAGTTCGCCGGTTTTCAAGTTGAATTATATAAGCCCTCTAAATCTTCAAGTATGCTGCTCTTCAAGTTGAAGTCTGCAAGTCCACCGCCCTTCAAGTTGAAGTCTGCAATGCGGCCAAACTTTAAGTTGAAGTATTCAATCCCTCTAATTTTTCATGTTCGTCGGTCTTCGATTTGAAGCCCTCAAATTCGCCACTATTCAAGTTGAATAATTTAAGCCTTACAAGTCTTAAAGTTGAAGTCTTCAAGTTTGCTAATTTTCAAGTTGAAGTTTAAAAGTCCACCACTTTTCAAGTTAAAGAATCAAAGTCCACCACATTTTCAAGTCCGTCAAATCTTCAAATTTGTTGGCCTTCAAGTTGAAATCTACAAAGTCCGTCAACTCTTCAAGTTGAAGTTTTCTAATTTTTCAATCTTAAGATAGACATGTTAGTCCCTTTGAAACTTAAGTTTGTCTCTTTGCGGGTTTGACCTTAAAAGAAACTATAATGTTTTAATCTTAAAATGGACATTGAAGTCCCTTTGCACCTTAAGTTGACCTCTTCACGGGTTTGTCCTTAAAAAGGTAATATAATTTTTCAATCTTAAGGTGGACGTTTAAGTCTCTTTGCACCATAAGTTGGCCTCTTCATAGATTTGATCCTTCTATATGTTATCATAAATTTGATACTTCTACATGTTGTCATGGATTTGATACTTCTATATGCTATCATGGATTTGTCCTTCCATATATGTTGTCATGGATTTGTCCTTCCATATACCGTCATGGATTTGTTCTCCCATATAATGTTGAAGATTTGTCCTTCTATTTTTTGCCACGAATATTTCCTTCTATGTGTGTCTAACCTTGTTACGAAGATATCTCCATTGCCTACAACAACAAAAAAAGAAGGCAGCAAAAGAAAATACAAGTACAAGAAAGATAGTTACCTGCTAAGGTGCATCACGTTCGAAAATTGAGTTTAAAGTATTGCCTAGAATAATCTGGCATGATTTGGGCCATAATTTTTGGTGAGAACGAATCCATCTGAGTCTAGTTTCTTTCAATTAAAATGGTTTTCAATTCCCACATTCCAACATTGAGATACAAAGGTTATGGTGAAGTCGCAATAATCTGAAACTGTTGACGCGTTAGAATGTAAAGCCGACTTCAAAATATTATCTAGAATGATCTTGAAAGTGTTTAATTCTGAATTTCGGATATGTTATTGATCTTGAACTCTAGGTTCTGATAAATCAAACGGTTTGTGATTCGAGGTCCCTACATCAAGATATAAAACTTTTAGTGAAGCCGCGATAATTTGAAACTGTTGGTGCATCAGAATGTAGAACCGATTTCTAAAAATCATCTAGAATTATCATGAAAGTGTTTAATTTTGAATTTCGGATATGTTGTATTTTTTGAACTCTAGTTTTTGATAAATCAAACGGTTTATGATTCTGAGGTCCCTACATCAAGATATAAAACTTTTGGTGAAACCGTGATAATTTGAAATTGTTGGCGCATTAGAATATAGAGCCGATTTCATAATATCATCTAGAACGATCCTGAAAATGTTTAATTCTAAATTTCGGATATATTGTCGATCTTGAACTCTAGTTTCTGATAAATCAAACGGTTTGCGATTCCTAGATTCCTACATCAAGATATAAAACCTTTGATGAAGTCATACAAATCTGAAAATATCATCATGACATAAATTAAGGCTAACTTCAAAATATCACCTAGGGTGATTCGCTAAGATTTTAATTTTAAATTTCAAATATGTTCTAGAACTAAAAGTCTAGCTTCTATAGAATTAAACAGACCGTGATTTGAACTTTTCTACAGCAAAATATTAATTTTATACACAAGATGTGCTAAATGTAAAAGGGTGACGAAAATTGAAAAATGAAGAGGAAGAAATTACCTTCGCGGCATCAATGCCTCCAAGCCATCAAAAGTAAACTGAAATCAATTTGCAAACCTCCAAATTGGTATTGAAACTGGTACTAATGAAATATAAGAAATATGGTATTTATAAATGTCGGTGGCTGTGGAAAGAATAAATACCGATGTGGGAGGCAGATAATACAATTGGTCTCCTAGAAGGATTCGGCTACAGGCGGCTTCTGAGGACAAATTTCCGATGTGGGATGATCACTATAATTTGTTGCCTAATTGAATTAAGTTAGCGTGACGGTGACATAAGTCCGTCGATGTCCAAAGCTGGTATGGTTGCTGTGTAATCACAATTATAATTGGAGACACAGTACAATAGGAATTGTCAACTGGAAAGAAGTACAAATAGGAAGATTACGTGGAGAAAGTGGAGTTGAGCTATCTGACTTGTCTTTAATCATTACAAATAAAGGCAATATTTTCTAGTTAGTTGCAATTCTTAAGTATCAAAATTTTAACAATTACGTGGCATACTTGGATTTTTTATCTCTTTACACAACTAGGATCGTGTACTTGGAGGCAGCTACTTCTTTAGATCAAATTTACTTCTAGAAGGACATCTATAAGTTACACGGATAAAATGCCATTTTCTTTGAAAAAAAAAGGAGATGTCACAATTTTTGCGGTAACTTCAAGCTTAATCTTTGGAGCTCGCCAGCTTACACCTCGAAGTAGGGGTATTTGTAGGCATATAAAATTTATTGAATTCAAATTCAATAAATAACTTGGATTATATTTTAAATATACAAGTTCAGATAAATATTAGCTTAATTATTTAAATCTAGTTAAATTGATTTAAATAAAGGCCCAATGTTATTGGGCTTGCCCATTTAATGAGGCTAAAGGTGATGAGTCCGCTTAATTAAGCCCAAGATGTCATCTTCCTAGAGGCCTAGTTTGGTGCTGCGTGTCAAATGACGTGCCACGCCAAGTCAAACGGAAAATCCAATAGGATCATGCCATATGTCAAAATGACAAGGCATACCAAGTCAAATTAAAAGGCCAGTGAAACCGCGACATATGTACAAGTGACATGTTCTGGCCAATCAAATGCGGCCTTGTCACTCTGCAATCTGATTGGCCGGAAAGAGTTTGTTCTCATAACAACTCTTCCCTCCCACAACTATAAATAGGAGTCTTCATAACTCAGAAAAAATACCAGAAGTTATAAAAAGAAGCAAGAGAGAGCTCGTGGATCAAACGCCGCAAATTTCTCTACAAGTTTCAAGCTTCAAGCAATCAAGTTCAAGTTCAAGCTCAAGAACGAAGAACAAATCAAGATTCAAAGAGTACGAGTTCAAATCAAAGTTTTTGCTAGTTGAATCCAAAATCATCGTTCGTGGAAACAAATAAAGATTCAAGATCAAGCTCAAGGGCCCTTGAATTTATTTACTATTGGAAAGAAGAATCAGAAATACAGCCCGATCCACACATAATACCGTTACAGCGTGCAATCCGATCCATATAACATCGTCAATAATCAATATCCGCTCATAATGTTCGTGGTGCAAAAATTCTCATCTTTTCACAATATTCGACTCTCCAACTCATATCGCAACTCATGTTTTTTCCATCGAATTTATGAATTCAGGTATAATTCCGAATTTCTTAGTTTCTTGACAACTTGATTAATGATGAAACCAATATCAATGTCACGATTCCAAATCCTCTAGTCGTGATGGCACCTAACCCAACCCGCAAGGTAAGCCAACTAATAATTATCTAATTCTAATAATATTAACAAGACAATTAAACGAAAGTAATTTACTGAATTTTATACATTTTCTAAGGACTCGTAGTACAAATCATGAGCTTCTAAGAATAAAGTTTACAAGAGGAAATGAAATAAATACATAGTCTGTTTGAAAAGTACATAAACAGAGTTTTATAGATCTAAATCTACCATCAAAAGCAGCAACATCAGCAGCCAACATCTGCATGCAAGATGTAGAAGTGTAGTATGAGTACAACCGACCCCATGTACTCAGTATGTAACAAATCTAACCTTATGTTGAAAGCAGTGAAGAGCTAATACAAGGTCGGGTTGAATGCCAAGATCACGCAACAGTTCAAAACGGCATAATACAAGTATATAAGAGGTATCTCGGAAGTAAGATGCTCATCTCGTTCACAGTTCCAGAAAAATAGTCATATTTTTCAAGTATCTCAGTGAAAAACCCAAATCGTTTACCGAAAATGCCAAAACTTATGAGTAAGTTTGAAAACTGTAATTTTTTCAAATATCCTTTCCACGACAAATAACATGTTTCATTTTCTATCCGAATAAGAAGTATTAAATACCTCTCTATGCCCACATATCAATGTGTATAATGAGTCATGAATGACGGGATACCGTACAGCCTGAGTAAAAATGCATCTTTTTGCATGTATGTCATGTGTGCATGCCAATGCTATGTATCTCAGAGATGAATCATGTACTCACACTCTCAGAGTACTCAATCTCACCGTCTCACACTTTCTACTCATCATGCTCAACCACTCGCTACTGTATATGGCCCATACGACCCAGGGAAGATCCATCCCAGAATATATACATCACTGACCATCAGTCACTCAGTACCGTGGAAAACGCCAATCTGGCCCCATGAAGAAGATCCATCTCTAGGTATATATATGCTTCGGACAAGATCCATGTCTAGGGAAGATCCATCCCTCAATATAATCAACCGCGCTCAATGAGGGTATATACAGACTCCGGAGGGGCTCCTGCAGCCCAAGCGCTATTATAAGCCAGATCCAAGCATAAATCAATATAACATATTGCGGCGCATAGCCCGATCCCATATATGTCACTCATAATCAGGCTCTCAGCCTCACTCCGTCATCAATCTTTCCAGTCTCACTCACGGGCTCACAATGTCATGAAACTAGCCCGACAATAATGATATGATGTATCAATAATCTACAACTCAGACTGAGATATGATATGAGTGCATGAATATGACTGAGTACGAAATATCAATGAAATTCGTGAGATGACAGCAAGAAACGACCACTATGGGTCCAAACAATATCAACATAAAGCCTAAACATGATATTTAACATGATTGACAGTTCAGTTACTTTATCACATGGTGAAAACACAGATATTAGCAAAATAGGGCCACTATACAGTGCCATGGAAACAATGGAGGCATAATTTACAGGGTGTACGCCCACACACCTGTCACCTAGCATGTGCGTCACCTCAATACCAATCACATAACACGTATTTCGGGGGTTCATACCCTCAGCACTAAGTTTAGAAGAGTTACTTACCTCGAACGAGCCAATACCAATGCCGAGCAAGTCAAGCGATGCTCCAAAGATGCCATCCCGCGCGTTCTGACCTCCGAATGGCTCGAAACTAACTAACAACAATTCAAATACATCAAACAATGCTAAAGAAACCAATCCCGATCATAAAAGATCAAATCTTGATTTCAAAGCCTGAAATCGGCCAAAAGGTCCAACCCGGGCCCGCACCTTGGAACCCAACAAACTCACAAAATCCGAAAATCCATTCAATTACGAGTCCAACCATACTAAGTTTACTCAATTCCGACTCCAAATCGATGTTCAAAACTCAAAAATTTATATTATTAAACTTTAGGCCAAAACCCCCAATTTCTCTTTAAAATGCATCAACCAATTGCCAAAAATGAAGATAGATTCGTGAAATATAACTAAAACCGAGTAGAGAATACTTACCCCAATCCTTGTGATGAAATTTACTCCAGAAATCGCCTCTATCCGAGTCCCACATCTCAAAATATGAAGAAAGACCAAAACCCTCGAATATTTTTATATACCCTCTGCCCAGCACTTTCCGCATTTGCGGACAAATAGTCGCATCTGCGACCACCACTTCTGCAGTAAATGATTCGCTTCTGCGAAAATAGCCATGCTCAGCAACCCCTGCACCTGCGGTCTTAAGTCGCTTCTGCGATCGCGCTTCTGCGCTCATGAACCGCATATGCGGTTGTGCAGGTGCGTCCAAGCACCTGCACCTGCGATCCTCATGCCTAGCTCCCTTTCTTGCTTCTGCGACCAAGTGTCCGCATCTGCGGATACACATTTGCGCCTGTTCTTTCGCAAATGCGGAAACACGAGAACCAGCAGCCTTCAACAATGCAACATGAATGAAAAATGATCTGAACCTCGTCTGAAACTCACCCGAGCCACTCGGGGCCCCACCCAAATATATCGACAAGTCCCATAACATAACACGGACCTACTTGAGGCCTCAGAACCCACATAACAACATTGAAACAACGAATTATATCTCGAATCGAAATTTATGAACTTTGAACTTTCAATTTCCAAAACTCGCGCCGAAACATATCAAATCATCCCGGAATGAACCCAAAATTTGCACACAAGTCCCAAATGACATGACGAAGCTATTCAAATTCCCCGAACTACAATCCGAATCCGATATCCTCAAAGTCAACTTTCGGTCAAACTTATGAATTTTCCAAACCTTCAAATTTCCAATTTTTGCCAACTTGTGTCGAAACCTTCTAGAAACATCCAAATGCAAATTCGGGCATATGCCCGAGTCCAAAATCACCATCCGGACCTAATGGAACTATCAAAACTCCGTTGCGGGGTAAAATTCACAAAAAGTTAAACTTGGTCAACCCTTTCAACTTAAAGCTTCAACAATGAAATTCATTCTTCCAAACCGACTCCGAATAACCTGAAAACCAAAACCGATGGTTCACATAAGTCATAATACATCATACGGAGCTACTCATGCCCGCAAACTACCGAGCGAAGTGTGAATGCTCAAAACGACCTGTCGAGTCGTTACATCATCCCCCACATAAACATACGTTCGTCCTCGAACGTGCCAAGAGTTGTTCCCAAAACCACCAATCCGTCGTATAACCTTACCATACACATACTCGGGGGTGATCGCATGTCACCCTATACCATATAAGACTGATAACACAACATAACTGAAATTTCTCAATTCAACCTAGCACATAAGCCTTAGAATCCAATTTTTCCAACATCCGAAATTTCTTATAAGTTCTGAATCTCGCAACCTACACGCCATATAAGTCTGAACAAGCGATACCAAACTGTAACCATAACCCAAGCTAAAGTCACAGGATATACCACATGACTCAAACACCCAGAGCAAAATCTCCGACCACAGTAACTGCTCAGAATAACCCAATCCCGGTAATAAACCTCATACCTAATGAAACCTCATTCTAAAACATTCGTACACTGCCGATAATGAAAGAACAAGCAGAAACTCATAACTATTCATCAAATCAACAAGCCGTGGAGCTCCCTGTCCTTCAACAAGAACTATAGCCAATTCCTATGCTGGCTTCCGATATTATCCTTCTAAATATACCGCAATCAAATTAAATAGCACCCATCCTAGATTTGACGACTCCATCTTATTGAATACCAACTACTCTACTGACGCACAACACAAATACTACTCAGAGTCACAAACCTTGCCATCCATGCACCCATAAGCAACAATCTAAATGTACTCAATAGCAAAAATGACTCAATCAAGAGAACCGTCCCGCAAACTCAACAGGTACAACCACCACGCAATGCTAAGAACCCATCACACACAGTAGAACCATCACCCGACTCTAAAACAAAGGTTCATACCTCAACATAACTCCGCGACAATGCGCGACTCCATCCAAATGCTGGTTCACATCGTATACCTCTAGCCACCCTGCTCAAAAATCAATAACCACGTGAAATTCGACATCAAGTATCCAAAGTGCATTACCATAACCACGGAGAATCCGATGACACCATGCCACACAAAATCCGAAAGAACATAGCCAATATGCCCTCAATCATGCAATACCCAATTACTTATCTCGCTCAAATTCCGCTATAAGACCATAATAGAGCCACACCATGCGTGGCTAAAACCAACGATTCACAATTCCTTGTAGCATAGAAGAGTAACTCCTAGAAAATTTCAGAACACAGATAATCTCAATAACAACCGACTGGCACATCCCTCAACAATAGCATTAAAGATCCAACCAATCCGACTCGGTGTAGAATACACATCCTAATTTGGGCCTACCAATGGACCCCCAAATCGACTCCGGGCACTCATAATAGATAAATAAACCTCCGAAAGCCCACAATGGTTGAAGCATAACACATACTATCATTTGGCTAGCTTCGACCATGACCTCACAATCCACAACCATGAAACAATCCACTCCTGAGAACTCCCAGTCTCAAAATCCATAGAACAGACGAATCACCATATCTGATCTCAACTCCATTGCCAGAATGTCTAACACATCTCTCATACACGATCACCCCACGAGGAATACTTCTAAAATTTCTTCCGTGCCACATAGCAAAATTCGAATATCAGCAGTCGATCAACCAGGAGAGGGCCGCAGTACCAGTGAAGTATCCATAAATCAAACACATTTCCCCTTCTGAAATGTATACTCCCATCGAGCCACACCAAATAGTACCATCATTTACTTAGTCATCTGAGACCGTCTATGTTTCCTACGAATTTATGACCTTCCCTCCAAAACTAAACTGTGACCTAGCACATGCAAATCTCAATCCCACACAACACACCGCATCTACCATGCCATCATATGAGAAATACGAGAACTTTATAGTCCACTCCGAGTCACAAACAACTATATACTTAATTAGCCAATGATCTTCCATTTGATTTCATCTAGGAGAAATTCACTATACACTACATGCTCCTCATGCCAGTAAGAAATATACCCCTCGAACCGTGGTAAAACCCATTGAAAACTCTTCGAAACCCATTTGCACATAACCGAACCATCAGAACTGAATCTTGCTAACTCAACCCAGCCACGTAGGTCGCCAAAACCCAAGAGCATTGCCACGAAATACCTGTAAAGACTAGCCACGTCGTAAGTACCCAAAGAATCGATTATATCTGTTATTGTGATGATCCAACCTACTACAAAGCTGTCCTATTTCCTCAAGTCCTTTCCAAATTATCTTCAAATTGATACTTCTCGTTGCTAGAACACCACGATCCTTAACCAAAATTCACCACACAAGAGACCCTAGTATAACACCACAATGCCCTAAGGCCCATAAGCCGTTGACTTCCCTCTTAAGCACCCCGAAGCACCACAACCGAAACACCCACTCTATAGAGACCTTATGAACCTAAAATTATTTTCTTCACCTTCTTGATACTCAAATGCATAATCCCCAATGATATAAAAATGCCACAAGTCTCGACACCGCCCAGTGTAATTCTCAGTTTCTAGCCATAGACAAATCTTGACAATTCCAAATCGCAACATTTAAATCTTGAGTCCATTAGAACCATCCTCGAGAGTCATACACTCTTCTCAAATCTCAATTAAACCGAACAAATGGATCGAACGACCTGTGCCCCATTAGCATACCAACACCCAAGAGAGTAACCCACACTCCTAAGCAACCGAGGAAATCCCTACTTTATGCACACTACATCCTTTACGAATAACAACTCAATCATTCAATGATTCCCATATACTCATAGAGTATAATACAACCTGTATCCAGAAATGTCCATTACCCGAGTCATTCTCAAACTCCACCTCTGCAAGTCATAACTGATTCACCAGTATACCTCGAACTGAAACCAATACCACACATAATCGTGCAATCAACTTATCAATAGCAGACTCCCCCACTTGGCTCAAAGCTATAGATTGAAACACACAATAACTCACAATGCCCATACTCTATTACTGCCACAGTACTGCAGTGAGATTCAACTAAATCCTTCATAAGCTCATATAACACAAACCATCTAATATCTCAAATCATCTGCAATCTCGCATTCATCCTTGTAGCAGTCAAGCCAACTCTCATAAGCGACCCGAACTCAAATTGCAACACATATAATTTACTGGTAAAAGAAAACTCGCTACAAAACAACATAGAGATCACACAACCTCAGGACACCCCGCAGGAGATAACCCATCTGCTTAACCTCAAACTGACATCTTTCTATACCCTTCCACAGTCATAACGACTTTGCAATTACTTAATCTTCCTGATTCTGAGCTCACAACAAAAAATGAAAATCTACTTCACTCCACAACTAAACAACATGAGAGGTCTTTTAACACACCCATAACTCGAGGCCATACGCCAAATCAAGGCAGAAATCAAACACCCAATAGTCCTTGCTACATCTGGATTAAACTCTTCACGTCACATTCAAATAATCTGAACACATCTCACAGTCACATCATACTCACCACATAGTCATCCAATCATAAATTCGACTAATAGGGATACCAACGGATATCTAAGTTCCAAAAGCACGTGCTCACTCAATCGAAATCTTCGTGCTCAGGCTACCGTCAAAACCCGGCCTCAAGTGCTCCATACTGGCCCATCATCAGCATGCCAAAATCACATATCGCACCCCAACCATGGAATCACAAGTCGTCGATGCACAGCTGATACCGAGCACTCATGTGCGCACACGAATGCGTGGAAGGAATTCAAAGGGTCACGCTTCACGCTGAATCAATACCGCACGATAAGGAAGGAAAGATGTGAAGTATATCCTAAATGTCTTGTAGCCTCTCGAAGAGAGGTATGGACGTCATCGAACCGATCCGCAAGACTCTACTAGATCCTTACTTATGACTTATATAACCTATGAACCTAGAGCTCTGATACCAACTTGTCACAACCCCAAATCCTCTAGTCGTGATGGCACCTAACCCAACCCTCTAGGTAAGCGAACTAATAAGTATCCAATTCTAATAATATTAACAAGACAATTAAACGAAAGTAATTTACTGAATTTTATATATTTCTCATGGACTAGTAGTACAAATCATGAACTTCTAAGAATAGAGTTTACAAGCGAAAATGAAATAAACACATAGCGTGTTTAAAAAGTACGTAAACAAAGTTTTATAGATCTAAAGCTACCACGAACAAGGGGAAACTTCAACCGAAACACAGGTACATCTTCAATTCAGCTACTATCGAACGCAGCAACATCAACAGCCAATATCTGCACGCAAGGTGCATAAGTATAGTATGAGTACAATGACTCCATGTACTCAGTAAGTAACAAACCTAACATTAGGTTGAAAGTAATGACGAGCTAATACAAGGTCGGGTCCAATGCCAAGATCACGCAACAGTTCAAAATAGCATAATACAAGTATATAAGAGGTGTCTCGGAAGTAAGATGCTCAGCTCGTTTACAGTTCCAGAAAAATAGTCATTATTTTCAAATACCTCAATGAAAAACCCAAATCTTTTATCGAAAATACCAAAAATTATGAGTAAGTTTGAAAACTGTAATTTTTCCAAATATCCTTTCCACGACAAATAACATGTTTCATTTTCTCTCTGGATAACAAGTATTAAATACCTCTCTATGCCCACAAATCAATGTGTATAATAAGTCATGGATGACGTGATACTGTACAGCATGAGGAAAAATGCATCTCTATGCCTGTATGTCATGTGTGCATGCCAATGCCATGTATCTCAGAGATGAATCATGTACTCACACTCTCAGAGTACTCAATCTCACTGTCTCACACTTTCCACTCATCATGCTCAACTACTCGGTACTATATATGGCCCATACGGTCCAGGAAAGATCCATCCCAAAATATATATATCACTGACCATCAGTCACTCAGTACTGAGGAAAAAGCCAATCCGGCACCATGGAGAAGATCCATCTCCATGTATATATATGCTTCGGACAAGATCCATGTCCAAGGAAGATTCATCTCTCAATATAATCAACCGCGCTCATTAGGAGTGTGTACAGACTCCGGAGGGGCTCCACAGCCCAAGCGCTATCATAAGCCAGATCCAGACATAAATCAATATAACATGCTGCAGCGCGCAGCCCGATCCCATATATGTCACTCATAATCATGCTCTCAGCCTCACTCAGTCATCAATCTCTCCAGTCTCACTCACGGGCTCACAATGTCATGAAAATAGCCCGACAACAATGATACGATGTATCAATAATCTACAACTGAGACTTAGATATGATATGAATACATGAATATGACTGAGTACGAAGTATCAATTAAATCCATGAGATGAAAGCAAGAAACGACCATTATGGGTTCAAACAATATCAACATAAAGCCTAAACATGATATTTAGCATGATTGACAGTTCAATTACTTTATCACATGGTGAAAACACAGATATCAACAAAATAGGGCCACTATACAGTGCCATGGAAATAACAGAGTCACAATTTACAGGGTACACGCCCACACGCCTGTCACCTAGCATGTGCGTCACCTCAATACCAATCACATAACAAATATTTCACGGTTTTATACCCTCAGCACTAAGTTTAAAAGAGTAACTTACCTCAAACGAGCCAATACCAATGCCGAGCAAGCCAAACGATGCTCCAAAGATGCCATCGCGCATGTTCCGACCTCCGAACGGCTCGAAACTAACCAACAACAATTCAAATACATCAAACAATGCTAAAGGAACCAATCTGGTTATATCCAGAATGAGAATTTGGAAAACAAAAGGAAGGAAAGATGATTATAAGTTGCCCAAGATGTTGAGAGGTACTTGAACCGATCTGGTAATATTAAGGAAACAAAAATTTGCTGGATATATGCCACAACAAAATAAGCAAGTGAAACTAATATTATTCATTTCTATCTGATATATTTGGGTTGACTAAGGGAAGAAGAACAGAAAATATTGTGTATGTGGAACAATTGAGGAAGAAATACTTTTTCGTTTAATCACCTATGGAAAATGATTTAAACATTTTTTTAGTTCATTATAGTGCGGTCAAAACTTGAATGCCTACTTTCAAATGAATCTTTTAAACTTTTTAACTCTGCACCTCCAGGTGATTATTTGCTAAATCTAGCTTATGAAGGTGTATTACTAGTTGATAATCGGCTTAATGTATGCATATTTGGATATATACCGCCTCACATTTTGCTCATGTCTCGACGATTTGAGATGTTTAATATGATTATTTGTGCTACATTTTTGTATTTCTGTGAGTAGGGATCATTCGGATGCAATTTAGGATGAAAGGGTGCAAATTGGAGCTAAATCGGGACAAAAAGGCAAAAAGTGAAATTTGAGGGCCACAACCAGCGTGGGGCGCTGGCTGTGGCGCAATTTACAGCAGCTAAAATATTTGAGTGCCAGGGTCAGCGCCCCATGCTGCCCTGGACGCTCAAAAATGTGAACATGTCCTATTTCGATCGGGACTCAGTTATTTCGACCCGAAGACGCCCCCAACTCATATAAAAGCTAACCTAAACCTATTTTAAAAAGGGGAGGACGCTTTTGAGAGGAAAACACAAGCACAGAGCCGCCGTGGAGGCCGAAATTCATCAAGTTCCATCTTTCTCTCACCAAACTTAGTAATTTTTATGTTTCTTTGTATGATTTGTTGTTTGGCTACCATGTCTATGTGGAGCTAAACTTCACGTTCTAGGGTTGTGGTCCTTTCATGACTATTGTTATCGGATATTGATTTTGCCTTCTTGATTTATAATATTGGTTTATTTATTCAATCTTGCACTTAATTATTTAATTGCTTGATCACCAATTGAATAGTATCTACCAATTTAGAATTGAACTCGAAAGTGGGAATTCTAGATTGCATATAGGATTGATTAGAGCAAGTTCTTGAACTCGGGGAACTGATTCGTGGTTAGGATAGACATATACCTAATTGCCTTGCTTAGTTGATTTACATGAATTATAAATGCGTTCTTGTTGATTCTAACTCCATAGACATATAGGCGTTAGGTTAGCTTGAATAGGCGAGTAAGAACTCGACAGATTCTTATAAGCAATATTAACCCTTTCAACCAATAAGCCAGATAAATTAGTCGGCCAATTAAATTTAAGAATACAATAGGATTGTTAGGTAGCCCATAACCCTAGATCGTTTTTATTACATTGATATCATAAAATATCTGCTCTTTCTCTGTTCAAAGTTCATTATTTATATTTTTTTTATTTAATTAGTTCAAAATAAAATATTTTTAGGTTTAATTCTTGTCTAGATAATTAGGATAGTCTAATTTAGTTAATAGTTAATCACAAGTCCTCATGGGTTCGGCATCCGACTTTTAGTCACTTTATTACTTGACGACCGCGTATACTTGCGTGTGCGTTTGGCCGCAACAAGTTTTTGGCGCCGTTGCCGGGGATTTAGAAATTAACTATTTTTCTACATTAGGATTTTACTTTTATCTTTACAAGTTTTTTTTTCCTTCTCTTTTTGTAAATATTTTATTTTTATAACTATTTGATTTTTCTCTTAGTGTATTTCTAGTTCTTTCACCATGACATCTGGGGATGAAATATATGGAGGTAAGGTTATTGATGAAGACTCTTGGTTGACGGAAGACTTATATGACCCGTCAATTTGGGCTTGTCATGACCTGAACTCTTGGAAATCTGAATTTGAATATGGGAGTAAGGGTTGGTATTGGGACGAATATTCTCGATTAAGGGAATATGCGGAACGACGTTGTCTTCTGAAAATGTTGGTGAATGATTGGTCTAAGGAGAGAGATGATCTTGCACATAAAATTATAATTTTGGCTTAGCTGTGCATAACTTGGATGCAAATTTGAATGAAAGGTTGATGCGTGTAATGGCCAACAATTTAATGATGAGTTGTGTGAAGCTGAAAAAAATCTTTTAGACCAAATTGAGAAGCTAAAACGAGAATACTAATCATTAAACCATATTTTTCTTGAGGATGCCAATCTTGAGAAGAATGCTTTAGAGTCATATGAGGGAATAGATAACATTACTTTGGGAGACTTGAGTGTGTGTATATATGGGGATATAAATAGTAGTACAATTCATGAGTTAAGGCGCATTAGACCCCATTCCAATTATTTTTCCACATTGTGTTTAGATAGTAAGATAGTAATTGAGCCATCTGAGCCAATGAGGGGGTCAAAGGGTGAGGATGAGAGTGCCTATTTTCTTGAATTTGTTGTGCCAAAAAGCAAAAATTACATTCCTCATCTAAAGGCCGAGAAGTGTAGAGTAAAAAATTTATTACTTGGCCTGGTTATCGTTGTAGCCCCACCACTGGAGCATAGCCTCAGACTGAATGCCATGTTAGGGGCTCAATTCATAAGTTCTAGGCGGAGGCAAAACGTGGTTCACGTCGTGCCGCTATATTAAATTAGGCACTTGTTGGGAGGCAATCTAGCTTTACTGCTTTATTTATTTTTGTTTATTTTATTATTTTTGTAGTGTTGTTTTGTTTTGTAGGATTATGAGCATAGGAAGAAAAGTCACTGGAAGCGTGCAAAAGCGAGCCAGATGGTTGGAACTAGTGTGAGGTACCCGCACAAAGGACCATCCATGGGAGAAGTCTGAGTATCCCGTGAGCTGCTATTGCTTCGGCCTTTGGTCTTTCAGGGAGTTTCTTGTCCACCCTTGTTATTTTTACTTTATTTGTGCATTGAGGACACTGCACTCTTTTAAGTGTGGGGTGGANGAAGTCTGAGTACCCCGTGAGCTGCTATTGCTTCGGCCTTTGGTCTTTCAGGGAGTTTCTTGTCCACCCTTGTTATTTTTACTTTATTTGTGCATTGAGGACACTGCACTCTTTTAAGTGTGGGGTGGAAGATTCTCTATTCTTTCTATAGTATTATATTAGTATATTGTTAGTTTCTTATCTTTTTATTGTTAGCTAGCTTCTTATTTTTAATAGCATAGTTAGTAGAATTAATGGTGTAGTATAGTAGTAGTAGTAATTAAAAAATGATTTTAAAAAAGAAATTGAGAAAAAATTGAAATTTTGTTTTTGGACTTTTCCCGACGATGGATCTGTTGGACAATTTTCTTGAGGGATTAAAGTCCGATTAAAAATACCAAAAATATTTTCTTTTATTTTATTTTTGATAGTTAGGTAGTATCTCTTGGTTTTTCTTCAGACGCCGGTTCTTTTTCAAGGGTGTAGCTCGAACCGAGTGTTTTATTATTTTTTTTTAGTAGGATAAGGGAGAAAACTGAGGTGATCGGAGATACCTTTTGATATGTTTGGTATTGGCAAGTTAAGTTAGAGCATGCGCTCTGTCTTCCTGCATATATGATTTGAATTGTAATGCCCAAGTAGATTAAGTAGCCTACTCTTTGACGCCTTTTTCTCAGTTGATTGACTTGTATGACACCTAGTGCAGTGTTCCTTAAAAAATTCTCAACTTGATATGCTTGCTTGACTTGAGAGTCACAAAGAACCGTCTTGAGTGAGTCAAGTGCCATGTGTGTGTAAGAATTATTGATATTCTGTGCTATCTTGTGTAGTCTAGAACTTGCCATGTGTGTTAATCAACGCGAAATCATTAAGTTGTGCTAGTCTAGGAGATGACGTAGGCGTTTCTTGCTTGATCATAAAGGTGTTTGTCACTGACAAAATAAATTTTTCCATTGCTATCCCTTTTGAGCCTATAGACTGTTTTCTTGGCACCCACATTACAAGTCGTACTCCTACTTTGTTCTTAATGTGAGATTGTTGAACCTTTACCTCCTAAGACACTTAGTCGCTAGAAGAAGTAAGGTAAGAGATTGGGAAGTGGCTTTCGAGTGGAATCATGGAAGGGCCCTTAAGGTGCACTAAATTGTGAATAAAGGTCACTAGCTTATGAACTGAAATGTATGGAGTGTGTAAAAAAAAAACAATTTGTAAGAAAGAGCAAACAAAAGTTCAAATAATGTAGAAAGACACACCTCTTAATACGTCTCACTCGTGCTAGTGAAACCATAGAGGTGTTTGATGGAAAAGAGGTCTATGTTAGTTATGGTGTATGACAAGTGAATGGGTTGCGAAGCAATTACGCTTGAATTGTGAGTGTAGTGTATTAAAGTGCTTAGGAGGGTTAGTCACTATTCCTAAGTGTATCCTACCCGTCCCTTAGCCTACATTACAACTTTAAAGTCCTAATTGATCCTAGATTTAGCTAGCTTAGATTAGTAGAGATGTACACTACAGGCAAGCTTATGGTACGACCACGGGATGCACATGCATTCTTTGTGAGAGTGAGTGAATGTTGTTCAATTGTGTGATGTACTNGCACATGAATTCTTTGTGAGAGTGAGTGAATGTTGTTCAATTGTGTGATGTCCTTAATTTATGTTCAATGACATATTTAAATTTGTGGACTACTTTGATATTCACTCTTTTGCTTGTGGTGAGGGCACTTGATCTCATGACGGATTGGTGATGTTGTTACACTTTCTTGTGTTGGGTGAGTGCGTGAGTTTAATATGCTTAGTGGTAACGAGTCGTCTCTTGAGGTAAGGTGGTTGTGGAGAGGTTGCTTGAGTTGATTGAGTTGGTTGAATAACATAGAGTATACTTGGGCTATTTAAAAACTGGAAGAAAGTGAAATTTGTGTGTTCATGCTTAATTGCCGACATCGATCATAGTCAAAAGGTAGGGTATTTGATTGAATTAATTGTGAAGTCCTCTTTCATAGTGCTAAGTACGTTTTGGGGTGCTAATATAGGTCCATTGCTCGAGGACGAGCAAGAGTCTAAGTATGGGGTGTTGATAATCGGCTTAATGTATGCATATTTTGATATATACCGCCCACATTTTGCTCATGTCTCGACGATTTGAGATGTTTCATATGATTATTTGTGCTAAATTTTGGTATTTCTATGAGTAGGGATCATTCGGATGCAATTTGGGACGAAAGGTTGCGAATTAGAGCGAAATCGGGACAAAAAGGCAAAAAGTAAAATTTGAGGGCCACAACCAGCGTGGGGCACTGGCTGTGGCGCAATTTACAGCAGCTAAAATATTTGAGTGCCGGGGCCAGCGCCCCACGCTGCCCTGGACGCTCAAAAACGTGAACATGTCCTATTTCGATCGGGACTCGGTTATTTCGACCCGAAGACGCCCCCAACTCATATAAAAGCTAACCTAAACCTATTTTACAAAGGGGAGGACGTTTTTAAGAGGAAAACACAAGCACAGAGCCGCCGTGGAGGCCGGAATTCATCAAGTTCCATCTTTCTCTCACCAAACTTAGTAATTTTTATGTTTCTTTGTATGATTTGTTGTTTGGCTACCATGTCTATGTGGAGCTAAACTTCACGTTCTAGGGTTGTGGTTCTTTCATAACTATTGTTATTCAGATATTGATTTTGCCTTCTTGATTTATAATATTAGTTTATTTATTCAATCTTGCGCTTAATTATTTAATTGCTTAATCACCAATTGAATACTATCTACGAATCTAGAATTGAACTCGAAAGTGGGAATTCTAGATTGCATATAGGATTGAGTAGAGCAAGTTCTTGAACTCGGGCATCGGGGAACGGATTCGTGGTTAGGATAGACATATACCTAATTGCCTTGCTTGGTTGATTTACAGGAATTATAAATGCGTTCTTGTTGATTCTAACTCCATAGACATGTAGGCGTTAGATTAGCTTGAATAAGCGAGTAAGAACTCGACAGATTCTTATAAGCAATATTAACCCTGTCAACCAATAAGCCAGATAAATTAGTCGGTCAATTCAATTTAAGAATACAATAGGATTGTTTGATAGTCCATAACCCTAGATCGTTTTTATTACATTGATATCATTAAAAATCTGCTCTTTCTCTGTTCAAAGTTCATTATTTATATTTTTTTATTTAATTAGTTTAGAATAAAATATTTTTAGGTTTAATTCTTGTTTAGATAATTAGGATAGTTTAATTTAGTTAATAGTTAATCACAAGTCCTCGTGGGTTCGACATCCGACTTTTAGTCACTTTATTACTTGACGACCGTATATACTTGCGTGTGCGTTTGGCCGCAACACTAGTTATGCAAAGTCCATATCGTTTTTTCTATTGGTATTGCATTCTAGAAGTTTGTAATTGAATTCAATGATTCGTATTGGTTTATGAGGTTTGTGCCTGAAGCATCACGCTTGCCTTTTGTGTATTACAGTATTATCAAAATTGATTCATGCTATTAATCTTTTGGTTTCAAGTGGGTTTTGAATACTTTAATAGTAATTCTTGTTTTACTAGAGTTACTTTTATTTCCTCCTAATTAGGTGTTTCAAGGTTTTTTACAACTTAATTTATCATGCTCTTTCCTCTTTTAGGATCTGTCAAAAAATGCCCGGTTTGAGCAAATATGGAAAAGCAGAAAAGAAAAGAAAAAACTAATGCGCGACGAAGAGCTGAATGAGATATGTCGACTATATGATGTTATTCATGTTGATACTGAAGAAAAAAAACATGAAGTGCAAGAGGAGTAAGTTTCATTGCCATTATGCTAGGATTGAAACTCCAATTGTTACTGTCACGCGGTGTTATCTTTTCCTTCACAAATGGATAAAATCTGGTTTTATGATGTCAATGCAGGACTACCGAGTTAGAAGATTACAGGATGATGTCCCAATATTTGCCTCTCTTACGAGAAGTCATGCCTAGTGCTGCTGAAGAAATTGAGTCAGAGATTCATAATTACAAGGCCAAACAAGGTTCTTTATTGCTTTGGTCCTTTTCCAGGAATTCCTTTTCAAATTCAATCTTGTGATTTACTTCCTCTGGGAAGGGAATCTCTGTAGGTTGCTTTATGAGGTTTCATCAGTTTGAGAAATTTCTTGAACTTGTTTACATTCTGAAAGTAAATGAGATTGTAGAAGCTCTAGCTTATTGGTTTTTATTTTTTGGCTAAATGGGCAATATAGCATACTGTCTATGTTCCATGTTTGCTGTCCGCTGTGAGGTTATTGAAGGTTATGCTAATTGCTGTGCAGCATCTTCAGATGGTTATGTATATGATTATTATGCTGTTAAGGATGATACCAACACCCACGAAGATATTGCTAGTCATCTTCCATTGAAAGGATTGATACAGCAAACTAATTTTTCTTCAGCTGGTATCCTTTCCTTTTAATTCTTACTAAAATAGTTGACGCGGTTGTTTTAGGGTACAAGTTGATGATGATGATGATGACTACTATGATGGTCCTGATAATTCAGACTACGAATCTGATGATTCCAATGGTCATCTCCCTTGCCTTTACCATCCCCTCTTATAGCCGGTTTGACCAAGCTAGAAAAATCAGCTTATTTTAAGAAGTGTTGTTTTACTTTTGGTGAAAAATAATTTGTGTTTGGCTAATTAATTTGAAAAGCATTTCTAAGCAGCAATTTGTGTATTTGGTCAAGCTTTTAAAAATTATTTTTAAGGGTATTTTTTCAATTCTGTTTCTCCAAAACTATTTATGCTTCTACTCAAAAATATTTTTTTTCTTCTAAAACCTTGGCCAAACACTTCTACTTTGAAAAAAAAATACTTTTGGTTAAACATGATTTTATATTCTAACTTTTTGGTTTTCAGCTGAACACAATCCATGGAATGATTATCCAGATGAAGAGGAATCTGAAGATGAGGGTGAGGATGAAGATGAAACCCAGTCATCAGATGACAAATCAGAAGTTTTAAGCAGCACTTCTCAAGACCAATATGGTGTTGAGGTTTTTGTTATTTAAGATGAAATAGTCTTAAAATGAGGGTGAATGGGAAATGGAGGGAAAATGAAATTTTTGAGTAAAATTTTAAGTTTCCCCCTCTTGACAATGAGACATTGTCCCATATTGGAAGAGGAAAAAGGTTTTGGTGGGTATATATATAATTGCTCTTCTTGTAGCTCTTAAAGAGTTAAGAAGAAAGCAAGCCTCGCACCGTCGTCGTCGGCTTCGGCTTCGGCTTCGGATTTAGATTTTTTGTTAATAGTAAATATTAACGTAAGATTATCCGCATTTGTAACGGATATGTTCCAATCCGATCCGTGTATGGACAAACTGCAATAACAGCCGCCCCACCATGGCCAAGTGCTCTTCCCACCATGAATGTGCTTGCTCCACAAACAAGCTAATGGTTGCTCCATCATGGAGGGTGGACGATTGTTCTTCTTCAACACTGGCTGCTATATATATGTGCAGCAGCTGTTAAAGAAAGATACAACGCAAACAACACCAAAAACTGAAAAATATTGGCCATACATTGCACTCCCTCCTCTCAGCATTTCCATACGATTTTCTGAGTTTCTACTCCTTTGTTCTGCATTGTTTTAACTTCAAACAAAGCAACTGTAAGTGTGATTTGCTACCGAACTTTGTGTTCGCCGAAACACTGGGATTTGAAGTACCGCTACACCAGTGTGTGATTCGTTCTATCCTGGGAGGAAATAATCCATAACCTTGGGTACTAGGAGGGGATTAAATTCCTTAAGGAAACACTGTGAATTCAGTGGGCTCGAAT
>AWOL01S0072757.1:0-11870 GCA_000715115.1 Nicotiana otophora | reverse complement strand
ACTAGACTCGCTCATGACTCGTGAGACCTAAGTGAACCTAGTGCTCTAATACCATGTTGTCACTAAAGGGGACTCTGCTGGCTGCAGATCGTAGATGGGAATGCAACTCACCTAAGTCTCCGCATTTAACCACACCTCTGCGCCCGCTAGGCTGCTAGTCATATATTCAACAACAACAACAACAACAACAACAACAACAATCCAGTATAATCCCACTAGTGGGGTCTGGGGAGGGTAGTGTGTACGCAGACCTTACCCCTACCTTGGGGTAGAGAGGCTGTTTCCAAATGACCCTCGGCATCCTTCCCTCCAAGAACTCCCCACCTTGCTCTTGGGGTGACTCGAACTCACAACCTCTTGGTTGGAAGTGGAGGGTGCTTACCATCAGAGCAACCCACCTTGTCATATATTCACCTACACAAAAATGTTCAGCTAGTGTAGTATGAGTACATAAATCAACGTGTACCCAGTAAGTATCCCGCCTAACCTACTAGTGGTCCAATAATATCAGGTACAGTAAGANGCGCCCGCCAGGCTGCTAGTCATATATTCACCTACACAAAAATGTTCAGCTAGTGTAGTATGAGTACATAAATCAACGTGTACCCAGTAAGTATCCCGCCTAACCTCGAAGAAGTAGTGACGATGGGTCGACTTCGACACTTACTAGTGGTCCAATAATATCAGGTACAGTAAGAAAGTGAATGAATATGAGACAGAGTAAATATATGAAACAAAAAAGTATAAAATACGTAATACAATTTTCCTCTTTACAATTTACTCAAGCTCTCAACTAGCAACTTCCCTCCGTAACCGGAGCATATATATAGATACAGTGGATTTCATCAAAGAGGTTGTCATAATCCAAATCAGGGAAAACCCCTCAGATACACTGGCTTATTGCAAAACGTTACGCATGATTCCATGAGGATAATATATATATAGGAAATGCCGAGGCGTACGGCCCAATCAAACATAAAAGTAAATTGTGCACTACCGAGGGTCGAACGCCATGAACCATAGATGCATCTATTAACCTGCCGAGGCAAACGACCCGCTCCCATGAGAGTGTAGTACATAAATCCTGGCGAGGCAAACGGCCCGATCCCATGAGAGTGGTAGAAGGAAATACCCCGCTCGCGAATCATACATGTGATGCAGTCAAATATAAATTTAACATTAAAATCATATCTCTTTCTTGATTCTTCTCAAAATAAGGGAAATTCAGCTTGTAGTTTTTTTTTCAGGAAATTACCCCGCTCGCGAAACATACTTGCGACGTGGTTACACATAGATTTCTTAAGCTATTATAGCATTACTCAATCCTTTTCGAAATTTCGAAGTTCACGAAACCTTTTAAATCTTACGTTCTTCAATTTCAACTCCTTTCAAAACATTTAATAAGCAAACTCAACCTCGCTCCCTCTCAAGGCAAACAATAAACATAAATCAATAACAATGTCAACAAGGAATGATGTGAGCCTAAAACTATCCGGACATAGGCATAGCTAGTAGCTACGTACGGACTTTCGTCACCTCGCGTGTACGTAGCCCCCACAAATAGAAGCACACAATAATTTAGTTCACCCATGGGTTTAATTCCCTCTTACAAGGTTAGAAAGGAGACTTACATCGCTCCAAAATTCCATAACCGGCTCCAAAGCCTTTTTAAGACCTTAAACAGATGCCCGTCGCTCCAAAACTAGTCAAATAAGTTGCAACCCAATCAAAATATGCTCTAATACTCACAATTAATCAATTTATAACAATTTCTAACTTTGCTCGAAAAATCGATAAAGCAACCCTTGGGCCCAAGTGCCCGGATTCCGAAAATTTTCGAAGATAAACTTTACCCTTAACCTCACGAACTCAAATATATAGTTCATTTCTAATTCCATGCCCAAATTCATGGTCAAAATTCACAAATACCAAATTCTAGATTTTTCTCTTAAAATCCCAAATTTCTACAAATTTTCATGTCTAAATCCATACAAAATCCATGTATTTAACTTACAATAGGTGGGAATCACTTACCTTGACATAGATAATGAAAATCTCCTTTCCAAGAGCCCCAAAAATTGCCCAACCAAATGAAACCTGGAGGACAAATGGCCAAACCCCGTCCTTAAAGCAATTTGCCCAGGCCAGGCCCTTCTTCGCATTTGCAACCTCCATCTCGCGTTTGCGAAGGCCAAAAACCCAACTGCCTCAAATTTCTCTTCACGTTCGCGGTACCATACCCGCGTTTGTGAAGGCTAAGCACTTCCAGGCCCAACTCCCTTCCTTCTTCGCGTTTGCGACCACTGTGTTGCATTCGCGAAAGCTTGACCAATTCTTGCCTCGCGTTCGCGTTACACACTTCGTGTTCGCGAAGGCCAACGACCTTGGACCCATCTTCTTCTATCTTCTTTGCGTTCGCGTTCGCGTCGCCTTGGCCGCGTTCGCGTGGGCTTGCCCAGCTCCTGCATCGCGTTCGCGTCCACTGCTTCGCGTTCGCGAAGGCCAAATCCAGCACCCCCAAAATTTCTTCTTCGCGAACGCGGGACTTCCTTCTCGTTCGCGATGAAGGAAACCAGATACCAGCAACAGCAGTCCAAAACAACACAAAATGGTCTGGAACCACCCCGAAACATACCCGAGGCCCCCGGGACCCCGTCCAATCATACCAACCAGTCCCATAACATAACACAAACTTGCTCGAGACCTCAAATTGCATCAAACAATATCAAAATCATGAATCGCACCCCAATTCAAACTTAATGAACTTTGAAACTTCAACATTTACAATCGATGCCGAAACATATCAATCACGTCCGATTGTTCTTAAATTTTGTACACAAGTTAAATTTGACATTACGGACCTACTCCAACTTCCCAATATCAAAAAGTCCACTTCCGGTCCAACTTCTCAAAAACCTTCAAATTTCTAGCTTTAGCCAAATGACTCCAAAATGACCTACGGACCTCTGAATCCACTTTCGGATGCGCTCCCAGTACCAGAATCACCATACAGAGCTATTCCCAAACTCGGAATCCTAAACGTACATTGATACCATTGAAATGCACTTCAACCCAAATTTATTAAATTCTTCCAAAATGCCAACTTCCACAATAGGTGTTGAAATGCTCCCGGGTCATCTGAAACCCGATTCAGACATATGCCCAAGTTCGAATTCATCATACGAACCTGTTGGAACCTTCAAATCCTGATTTCGAGATTGTTTACTCAAAAATCTAATCTTAGTCAATTCTTCCAACTTAAAGCTTCCGAAATGAGAATTTTTTTTTCAAATCAACTCTGAACTTCCAAAATTTCAATTCCAACCATGCGTACCAGTCATAATACCTGAAGTGAAGTTGCTCATGGCCCTAAACTGCGGAACGACGCACTAGAGCTCAAAATGACCGGTCAGGTCATTACAGATTACATACGCATCGCGGCAGTTGAAAGTTCACGAGAAGAATTATCCTGTTCATGACTTAGAATTGGAATCCATTGTTCACGCGCTGAAGATCTGGAGGCATTACCTCTACGGTATCTCGTGTGAGGTATTTACTGATCATCGTAGTCTTCAGTATCTGTTCAAGCAAAAGGATCTCAATTTGAGGCAGAGAAGTTGGTCGGAGTTGTTAAAAGATNGACTTAGAATTGGAATCCATTGTTCACGCACTAAAGATCTGGAGGCATTACCTCTACGGTGTCTCATGTGAGGTATTTACTGATCATCGTAGTCTTTAGTATCTGTTCAAGCAAAAGGATCTCAATTTGAGGCAGAGAAGTTGGTTGGAGTTGTTAAAAGACTATGATATCACCATTTTGTATCACCTCGAAAAGGCTAATGTGGTGGCCGATGTTTTGAGTATAAAGGTTGTGACATTCCGCATAGTTTAAGTATGTTTCGGCGAGCTCAGAGTAAGTTGAAGAACTTGAAGTTCCTAAGTTGATTCAATTTGGTTTGAGGTGTGATCCTTAGTTTTAATGTTGTTTTATGCATTACGAGGGTTCGAGCGAGTTCCTTTTATGATTTCAAACTTGTTGGTATGTTAGGACGGGGCCTCGGGGGCCCCGAATGCCATTCGAACGATGCACGGATTGAGTTAAGACTCAAAAGGGCTGCTGGCGTACCAGTTCTGGTGTGCCCGCACCTGCGAGCTTTGGGCCGCAGGTGCGAGCCTGCAGGTGCGTGGGTTGGGTTGCAGAAGCGGCTTTGGAACGTTTGGTCATGGACCGCATTTGCGGTTTTTTATGCGCACCTGCGAGTTCGCAGGTGCGATTGGGGAGGACGCAAAAGCGGCTCAAGCTACAGGAGCGGCACGCTCACCGCAGAAGTGGGACCGCAGAAGCAGAAATACCGTCTGCAGAAGCGGCCCTCGCTGGGCTTGAGGAACTCCGCAAAAGTGAACCTAGCACCGCAGGTGCGTTACCGCAAATGCGGCAGAGGCACTGCATGTGCGAAAAACGCTGAAGGTAGAACTTCATTTAAGTCGGGGTTGAGCATTTGGGGTTCATTTATTGCACTTCTTGGGGCGATTTTGGAGCTGGATAGAGAGGGATTTTCACTAGCTAATTGAGGTAAGCAATTTCTATCTAATATGAGTTAAATACATAGTTTATAGGTAGATTTTAACATGTAAATTAGTGGAAATTGTGGGTTTGGATGAAAAACTTAGGTTTTTGATAAAAATGGAATTTAACCACAAAATTTGTTATGTATTTGGGTAAAAATCATATATTTGAGTACGTAAGGTTATAGGTAACGACTTTCTTCGAACTTTTCGGAATCCGGGCACGTGGGTTCGAGATTGAATTTTAAGAATCTTCCAATTTGGGTTTGGTAATTACTTGAATTGTTAATTCATGAACTTTTGAACATGTATTGATAAATTTATATAACATTTGACTAGTTTCAGATTGTTCGGCACCAAATTGAGGCTTTAGAGCGAATTTGTAGCCGGAAAGCGAGCAATGAGACGAGATAAGTCTCTTTTCTAACCTTGTAAGAGGGAACTCATCCCCTTAGGTGTGTTTTGTTGTAAATTACTTGTGTGGGGGAGCTAATGTCACGACCCAAAATCCCACCACAGACGTCGTGATGTCACTTAGTCTCTAAGACTAGGTAATCCGATTATAATTACAATTCGAGCCATTTTTTATTTTATTGTTTTTATATATAATCGAAACCAATAACAGAAATAATTATAACACTTTCCCAAGACTGGTAATACTGAGTCACGAACTCTAAATGAATACATGCAATGATCTCAATGATCGAATATACAATATTATTCGAATAAGAGTTGACAGTACAATAAAATGAAAAGACTCCAAGTGCCTGCGACGACCAAGCAGCTCTACCTTAAGTCCTTGCGAACACATTCTAACTTTATCCGAGTCCGATATCTCCAATACTCGGCTCTACACAAAAATGTGCAAAAGTGTAGTATGAGTGCACCACAGTTGGTACCCAGTAAGTATCAAGACTAACCTCGGTGGAGTAGTGACGAGGTACAATCCAGATACTCACTAATCAATTAACCTGTGCAGTGTAGCAGTATATAATAATAATAGAAATAAATAGCAATGATGGCAACAAGAATCAATCAATGATATAAACAACAAGGCAACAAGAACACCATAAATATTGATCAAACCAATAAGGATCACAAATACAACTAATCAATCAAGTCCCTCAAATATACATCTTTCAAATGTAAGTACTTCAAGTATAAATCTTTCAAATATAAGTTTTTCTATAAAAATTCTTAGAATATAATCCCTTCAAATAAATATATATTTCGAATATACTCCCTTCAAATAAATATCTTTCGAATATAATTCTTTCAAATAAATATTTTAGGATATAATTCTTTCAAATAAAAATCACCTTGTGCTACCTCATTTCAAAATCATAAAAATACGGGTCTCAGCCCACTTTTATATTTCTACGGTACCTCGTGCCCATATTTCTATCACAATTGCACGGACAACTCACGTGCCAAAAATATAAATATATAAAATATGCACGATCAATTTACTTTAGAAATAGTTTGAGTGAATAAAATGACATTGCACTTAAATTAAAGTATCAGATAAACTACTGATTTGGATGTAAAACTTATTAATTTAAAATATAATAGTAATTTCTTGTATTTAAAACAACTCAGTTATCGAAAATCAGTAAAAACTAGAAATATAAATCTTCAGAATCTCGTACTAAAAATTCAAATCCAACACAATACAACAAGGAGCACAAAACACATAATAATAAAGTCAACTAGTACATCACGGAAGAAGACAAGAATTTACATATCACGAAAAAACAAAATAACTAAGGCAAGTGCAACCATAAATAACTTTCAACAAAGGGCACTACCGAGGTACCGCCTCGTAGTCTCAAAAATAAATTCATAATCTTTCCTTATATCACTGCGGGAGCCTTCATATTTAGTTTTAAAAATTATTTTTTCTGAAATAGCATCCCGCGTTTTAGCCCACCTTCTCACACCGCATGACTTCTAGTAGCTCCCCTACTAGTCACGCGTATCAAGCCCACCTTATCTCACCGCATGCATTTCAACACCCTAACCTTATACCACCGCATGCGTATCAATATCACAATATTTTACAGTGAGCACTCCCGAGGTACCGCCTTGTAGTCCCAAAAATAAATATGCATCAACGTATCATCCTCCAAATCTATATTTTTTGTTTTTGAAAAGTTTTACAATTTTCCCCAAATTTCCAACTCAATTCACTGATTAGATGATGAAAATAACAATGGATTCGTGCAATATAGCAAAAACCGAGTTAGAGTCAATTACCCCGAAGAATTCGTTGAAATTCCCATGAAAAATCGCCACAAACCGAGCTCCCAAAGTCCAAATGTAAAATAATACCCTAACCCTAGTTTATGTAGTACACAATCTGACCTCTCATTGTGCTGACCGCACATTTTCTTGTACGGTCGCACATCCCAGGTTCTATGGTCGCGATCCAAATTGTGCGGCCGCACTTCAGCAGTGACTGCAGTACTAGACTTCGGCAAATTGGCTATAACTTTCCCTATAAATGTCCAAATAACTAGTGGTATTCCTTTATGCAAACTAGATTAAAAGGGCTACAACTTTAGTTTTTGAATCATCTCCAAATTCTTTATACATTAAAAAATATAAGCTTCCGAAGTCAGACCAGCGAACCTGCAGAATCCCCTTTCTGCGGCCGCGAGAAGAATTTAGCGGACTGCACAATTTCAACTGCGATCCGCACATTTTCAAGTGTGATCCGCACAATTACTACTTCCTCTGCACTTTGGGAGTTTGCGGCTGCACTTCCGTACTCTAAAATGTGTCATTCGCACTTCAACTGTTCCACAACATCGTCAGAGTAGCGAAATGTCCAGACTTGCTCAAAACTCACCCGAGCCACTCGGGATCCCGTTCAAATATACCAACAAGTCTCATAACATAATACGGACTGAATCGGGGTCTCAAATAACACATAAAAACATCAAAACTACCCAGATCCTATGAATCGTAACCCAAATTCAAGCCTATAAACTATGAACTTCCAAATTGCAAAATCGATGCCGATTTATATCAAAATAACTCTGATTGACTTCAAATTTTGCACGAGAGTCTTAAATGAAATAATAGACCTGTTCCAATTTCTAGAATCGGAATTTGACCCTGATATCAAAAAGTCAACTCTCGGTCAAACTTCCGAATTTCATTTTTCCAACTTTCGTCAAAATGCTTCAATTTATTCTATGGACCTCCATATCTAATTCCAGGCATACGCCTAAGTCCGAAATCACCATACGAAGCTACTGGAATCATCAAAACTCCATTACGGGGTCGTTTGCTCAAAAAGTCAAACTCCGGTAAACTCTTTTCATTTAAGCTTCAAATATGAGAATTGTTCTTTCAATTTAATTCCGAATATTCCGAAAATCAAACTCGACCGCACACGCAAGTCATAATACGTATGTCACGACCCAAACTCCCTCCGTATAACGTCGTGACGGCACCTAGTCTCTACGACTAGGTAAGCCTAACAAATTGCGGAAAATAACAAAATGAAAGTAAAACTTGGCAACTAACAGCATTGGATAACTGAATAACTGGTAAGAATGTTGCTCGGCATTTACAATAATCAATACTCTAGTAATACACAATATTCCCAAAACTCAGAACATCATAAATCACAAGCTACAGAAGGAAACTAGTATCTCTATACACCAAAGTCTAACAAAAGAAGTACGGAAGGTAAATGACATAGGAGAGAATAGATGGGGGACTCCGATGTCTGCGGATGCAGCAGATGTACCTTGAAGTATCCGTACAACAGCAAGCACTCTCAGCTAGTAGCGGGGCAGATAAGAAGCACCTGGATCTGCACACAAAACATGTGCAAAAGAGTAGCATGAGTACACCATAACGGTACTCAGTAAGTGCCAAGCCTAACCTCGGTCGAGTAGTGACAAGGTCAGGTCAGGCCCACTGGTAAATAATAAATAAGGTAGGAGAATATACAGTATAATAAGAGACTAGAATTTAACAAAAGAAAATACAGCAAGGCAACATTACAACACACAGGGGTAAACAATCGGGGATCTTCCGAGATACCGTCTCGTAGTTTCAAAATAAATATACAGGGAGAACTCCCGAGGTACCGCCTCGTAGTCTCAAAAGTAAATATACAGGGAGAAATTTCGAGGTACCGCCTTGCAGTCTCAAAAGTAAATGTGTAGGGAGAACTCCCGAGGAACCGCCTCGTAGTCTCAAAAGTAAATATACAGGGAGAACTCCCGAGGTACCGCCTCATATTCTTAAAATGAAACACAGCTCAAACCGATAAATACTACAGTTAACAGCAAGATTTCTATGGTTATACTGATAAAGAACAAGAAAAAACAGGAAATCGACTAGGCATGCTTCACAGAGTTCAAATAAGCAGTTAAAGCACGTAGACATGCGATATTAGACTAAACAGGATAACTACACATATTGGAATAGCTCAATTAAGAATGAAAACAAACTAATACTCATTTAAACGGTATAACTCAAATTAAAGGAAAAACAGGTTGCTACTCAGTAAAATAAATCGGGTTTTACAACAAATAGCCCGTGTACGTACTCGTCACCTCACATACACGTCGCTCACATATCACAACAGTACCAAATCCTAAGGGTTTTGCCCCACACAAGGTTAGGCAAGCCACTTACCTCGAACCAAGCTCAATCAATCGGTAACAATACCCTTTTCACGAATATCCGACTCCGAATGGCCCAAATCTAGACAAAATAAATTACATACCATAAATACATCTATAAGAAACTAATCTAATTAATGCAATCAAAGCTAAAGCAAGAAATTAGAAAATCGCTCCAAAAAGTCGACCCGGGCTCACGTCTCGGAATCGGGTAAAAGTCAAAAAATATGAACATCCATTTACTCACGAGCTCATTTGTACCAAAATTATCTAAATCCGATATCCAAATCCCAATCAAAACTCAAAAACTTAGTTGAAGAACTTCTCCTATTTTTTCCAAATTTCTCAACCAAATTCCTTAATTAAATGATGAAATCACTATAGATTAGTGGAATTTAACCATAAACGAGTTAAGAATCATTATCCAAAGTTCTCTCTGAAAACTCCTTGAATTATCGCCTCAATCCGAGCTCTCAAATACCCAAAATGAAAATGAGATCAAACCCTCGAAATTTCCCCTTTTCTGCCCAGCGATCTCGCACCTACGGACCTCTAGTCACACCTGCGACACCGCACCTGCAGAAATTCCATCGCAGGTGCGGAAAAGACTTAAGAGGACTGGGTCCACTTCTGCGATAAGGTGGTTGCACCTGCGCACCCGCTTGTGTGTTCCTTTCACCGCTCCTGCGAGTCCGCTTCGGCGAGACTCTCACCGCTTCTGCGGTCCCGGCTGGGCAGTCCTGTGATGACCCAAAATATCATCTTTAAATTTAATAATTATTTCTGTGATCTAAGACCTCAAAAAGTACTATTTATCATTTATCGACTTGCGTGCGTAGTCCGTATAAATTTTCAGAAAGTTTTATATGAAAAAATGATTAAAATGTGAAATAGAGCCTTAAAACCCAACTAAGTTGACTTTGGTCAACATTCTGAGCAAACGGATTCGGATCAGTATTTTGACAGTTCCGATAGGTCCGTATTGTGATTTGGAACTTGGGCGTATATCCGAAATTTAATTTAGAGGTCTCTAGCTTGAATTATCGCCAGTTGACGAAAACTAGAAGCCTAAAGGCTTAAAGATTTCAAAGTTTGACTACAAATTGACTTTTATTGATATCGGGGTCGGATTCGAGTTCTAAAAATTTTCATAGGTCCATTTTATCATTTATGACTTGTCTATCAAATTTGGTGAGAAACGGAGTTGATTTGACGTGATTCGGACGTTCGGTTGTGAAAATAGAAGTTTTAAAATTTTCTTAAAAATTTCATTTGATTTGGTGTCCGATTCGTAATTCTAGGTGTTAAATTGGTGTTTTGATCACGCGAGCTAGTTTGTATGAGGTTTTTGGACTTGTGTTCATGTTTGGTTTGGAGCCCCGAGTGCTCGGGTGATTTTCGGATAGCCTAGAACCATTTGAACTTTGAGAAAAATCTGGTTTTTAGCTTCTGCTGTCATCTGGTGCATTGTGCTTCGCGATCGCGAAGAGGAAAGTTGGACTGGTACATTTTGTGCTTCGCGTTCGCGACCGAGGGCACGCGTTTGCGAAGGGTCGAAGTGCAAAGCTTCGCGTTCGCGAAGAGGAAATGAGGCTGAAACTGGGGCACTCAAATTTTTTCTTCGCGTTCGCATGAAATGGTCCGCGATCGCGTAGGTCTACGGGGTTATGTTTCGCGTTCGCATATGGAATGTCGCGTTCGCGTAGTGCAAATTGGTAGCTTGTGCAAATTGTGCTTCGCGATCACGAAGTCAGTCCTGCGATCGCGAAGAGTATAATGGACTTGGGCAAAAGTTGTTCTACGCGATCGCGAACGAATTTCCGCGATCGCGATGAGTAAAAATCTTGGCAAACAGAACTTAAGTTCTTGAAATGGGATTTCGACCCATTATCCACCATTTTCGATTTTGAGCTCAGGTAACACGATTTTTGGGCAATTTTTACGGGAAAACATTGGGGTAAGTGTTCCTTATCCTATATTGATTATATTTCATAATTTCATACTAATTTACATCATGAATTCGTGAATTTATGGAAGAAAAATCAGAGTTTTATAAAATCTTTCAAAAATGTAAAATGAAGATTTGAAAGCCAATCCGATATCGGAATTTGATAATATTTATATGGTTGAACTCGTATCGGAACGGGTGTTTGGATTTTGTGAGTTTTCCGGGATTCGATACGTGGGTCCCACTGTTGACTTTTAAAATGAATTTCGGATTTTTATCTGGAAAATTTGTAAATTCATATGGAATTAATTCCTACGATTTGTATGGAGTATATTGAATTGTTTATGACTAGATTTGAGGATTTCGTACACTAATTCGCGAGGCAAGGGTGTATTGAAAACTTGAATTTGGTTGCGAAGCGAGGTAAGTGTCGTGGTTAACCTTGACTTGAGGGAATAGAACCCTTGAATTATTTTCTACGTGAATTTCATGTGTAACGATGTATAGGCAAGGTGACGAGTGCCTATACTTTGTCAAATTAATTGTTTGCATAATTTCTTGAAAAATCATAAATCATTTTAAAACATGAATTAATTATTATATTAATTGTTTCGCTCATATTCTTTGTCAAATATTAATTCTTGAAATCCTGCAATAATTGTCACATGCTTATTTGACTTATGTGTCTTAATTGCTATTTGACATGTAGC